>WMED01006294.1:4480-18608 GCA_019650415.1 Pipa parva | reverse complement strand
ATGAGAGAAGGAAAGCAGCATAGAGGGGGCAGCAAGGGATGAAAAGCACCATGGAAGGGGGAAGGAAAGCAGCGGGAGGGCAGCAGGGAGGGGGACAGGGAAAACTTTACCTTTAAGAATTTTTTCTTTGGGGGCACATCCTAATGAAACGGTGTGTGCATGCCTATGGGGATTATACAGGGTCGAGGGGGAGCACTGGAGGATGACATCCTACTAGGAGCGCTGAGGAGTAAGATGCCTGCACTCTGCTAGTACTTCTATGCAGAGATGACGATGATCTGATTGTAATCCCTTGAGTTTCCAGACAGAGCAGTGCACAAAGTGTAAGAATCAGATCATCAGGTGCCACTGCATAGAAGCACTACTAGCCTACTAAGCAATGCAGCAGGCTGAGGGGGTTATTCACTAAGGTGCGAATTCAACTGTCAAATTCTCAAACAGCGGATTCCCATAGCAAAGTTACCCTGAGAGTCTGAGAGTGGGATTATGCAGGTGTGTCAGTCATCATGGACCGGGTGGATGATTTCATTACTCCGCCTAGGGTGCAAAAAAAACCTTGGCCCAGGCCTGAGTTCCTGGTTTGACCTGTTCCTGTTTTCTTGACTTTGCTTGTTTGCCACTGGCCCTGACCCTTTGCTTTGGACTCTCACTACGCTTGTTTGCTGTCTTCCCTGACCTTCTGATTCTTGCTGACCAAGTTCCTTCTGCTCATAGTCTGGCTTTAGCTGTAGGGGCTGTGACCTGGGTTATCCTGCAGCTAAGCCCTAACCTCCTTGTGGGGGCTCTAGGTGAATACCGGTTTAGCCTTAGACAATGCGCCTTAGGGCCTGTACATAATTACCAGCTGTGGACCGTTGTACTGCTTCTTCCTTCTCCTCTCTATCAGTCAGTACCAGCCTGTATAGCTATAGTTATGATAAGTTTCTTTGCTTAAGGGTTTCAGCCTGCTACAATTCAGTCTTAAAGGGATCAGCTCCATGTGTTTTCAGCTAACTGCTTTTGCAGCATTTGAGTGTATTTCTTCTAAGTTAGCACTACAGCTTCAGTGAAGTTCAGCACTGGTATGTCTTCTCAACATTGAGCCAGGAGTGATAGTCCCAGGAGTGGATATTGTACTCTGCGCTGTGTCCAGGGGTGCTGTGAGCCACTTTTCTACTACCTGCTCCAACTGATCAAGTTGCAGTTCAGCTGTTCCAGGTTTCTACCAGTGTTTCCAAGTGAATTATCCAGATGCCATCAGTGGGGGGTTTACCTGAGGGCCGTGAACTGGGATGTGCCTGCCGCAAACACTTTACCCCATTGTGGGGGGTTTCAGGGTGAAGACCTGGCCCTCCTTAGATTCCGCGCCTCCTGGTTAACCAGTCAACTCCCACTGTGGCAAAAAAGGATCCACACTTTACCCTGTGTTCACTATGTGCATAAGTCTCCTTATCCTTCACTCCTGTACGCCTTAGCTCTTCTAGAGGTATACCACCATGTTCCTGTGTGTTTCCTGCACTTTTACACAGTGTACCTTAGTGCCTCTAGAGGTGTACCACCTTGCACCAATATCTCTATGTGTTTTATGCTTAGTACACTTTAGTGCTTCCAGAGTTGTAACAGGTTCTGGGTTCGCTATAGTGCCTCTAGTGGCAACCTATTTCCCATGGTAACCCCATGTGTGTTTCCTGAGATCTGTGACACTGAAATTTTCTTCTCCCTGCTCCCCCTCCTCTTTCTGTTCTGCAAGTCAGGCAACATGAGAAGAAAAAGCTGCCTGACTGCTATTGGTTAAGCAGTGTGCTGACTGTTTGGCCACATAAATTAAGTTGGAATGCAGGAGATTACAGAGAGAAAACTGACTTGTGCACATGTGCTAAGTAGAAAGTAGGGCAAAAGTGTCAGGGGAGGGAACCTTTTCATGGAAAACTGGCCAGTACATATCACACACACATTTCCTGGTGCAGGAGTTTATCAGTGCTGCCTACTCAATCATTCTGCGTCACATGAATCAACTACTGGGGAGAAACACCTCTCACTAAGGTATAGTACTACATATGTAAAGATGTAATTTGACTATAGTTCCCTGTTAATAAGTTGTATTGTATAATATATATATATATATATATATATATATATATATATATATATATACAGTAATTTTCTGTTGAAGAGGAATATAATTAATAGTGTCAAAACTTCCTCCCATCTTCAAGGCTGTGGCCTCCTGCTCCAGGTACAGGAGCTGTGTAGTGCAGAATGGTTGCAGTGGTCCTGATGGAACAGGCCTGGTTGCAGTCATGACAGTTGCAACCCCTGTAGTTATGCCACTATAATTGAATAGCAACAGGGTTTTTAGTCAGGGTTAATAACTGTATTAATTGTGGAGGTATAAAAACAATGGGTGGAAACACTTGTGCTATGGGTGCAGTCACTTATAATAAACTAGAAGATTAGTCCTCAAAGCTTGAGGGGATAAATTACAATTCAGGTACCACAAAATATGTTTATTTGTTCCCTCAAGCTTTGAGGATCTAAAAAAACTGCCCCAAGGTGTCCTAGAAAATCTCTAGGATTATGCAAAACCAATTACTCAATTAAGTAATCACCTAGTGATGTCATTTCAAGTACAAACATTTAAATACCACGTGCCACATACACATTTAGACTACAGCACTAACCTGTTTTCAGTTTCCCTGAGGAAGCCTGAAGAGGCGAAATGCGTAGGAAAGGAAAACTTTTGATGGGCTCATAACTTTTATCTCTAATGTGAGTGTTGCTTTGCTTATTTATTTGAGGTGTAAAAATTACTACATTATTGTGACCTCTGCTTTTGGGGAGTTTTTCATCCATTTAACGGATCATACACCGAGTTCAGCTGAAATTTGAAATCCACATACTGAAGGATGAATGCTTCCTTTATGCCTGTTTATAATTGCAAAATGTGAGTGCATTTTTTACAATAACTCTCTGAAGGTGTAAGAAAATCTCTGCACTAGAAATGTTTGTTTATGTTCTTATTCTCCAGTAAAGGCCATTTAAATGTGGCGGTATCCAGTGTTAAAGAAGAGTAAGCTCATCAACCCCCAAATTCTGTCTTGGTTTGTAACACTGAATTTGACCTTGTGTTTCCTTGTGTTTCCATTCACATCCACTCCTGGGATGGATTTCTGCACACAGCTTCATTCAGAGGCCACGCGTACATTTGGAGTAGTGACTGTACCTTTTAATACAAATTGGGTGCCATGTTCTTCAAACAAGAACAGTTTATTCACAGCGCCAAAAAGGAACACAATTTAAACTTATAGTGCATTATCCATCTTAAGGGCATTGAACATACTTGCTCAGCATCTGAGATGAAACCAGCCTGAATGATTCTCACTCCAGGGGTACCACTATCTCCAGACCTAGTGAACCACCACTCTAAGCTCTGCCACTGAGACCCTGCTCTGAGTGCCTGACCTTCCATCCAAGACACTCACTGCACTCCTTGTTGGGGAAGCTGCTCTTCTGTAGCTAGGGCGAACTATCACTTCTGAAGTGATCTCTTATTAGGCGCTACTAACTCTGTTAGCTGACAGGCCCATGCCACTCTTATGGTGGAGGCCCTTGAGCCCCAAAGCAAATACCTTTACTTCCGGAACAGCAGTTTATATTAACTTGGAGTCCTCACCCAGATTAACATATTCATTAACACATATTTCCTGAATGCAATAATTATATACCACACTAGATGGAGTCACATGTAGTGCATGTTTTTTTTTTTTTTTTTTTGTTCAAGTGTGGCATATATCTGCTAAAGTAAATACACTAGTCTGAACCTGGCCTCATAGTTCTATGAAAACTGCATCTTTTCACATACAAAAAAAAAAACTACACAATGCCATTAATGAATATGTTAAAAGCAGTAATATTTAAAGCCAAAGACGTTTAAAAGGCTGATGGAATTACATAGTTATCCCAGTGGTAAGCAGACAATACTATACAGGCCATAATGGTGTTAATATATCAATTAATATATCGCTTCTTAACTGTAAGTCATTGATACAACCTGTGAAAAGAAATTGTCTTCAATTCTTCAATGTTCATATAACTGTGCACATATTTTTTTTGTGTCCATCTATTTGTCTCCTACCTATGGTATAATAAAATCGGTGTTGCGCTGAATTGCCTCTGTAAATAACAGGATGTTTTAGGCACGCACGTAGGCCAATTCAATGCCTGCTTGATATTTTCCTTGTACAAATATTTACCTGGTACATTTTCAGCCCACACATTAGTAAGGAGTGTAAATCTACAAGGCAAGTGAGGTAGGTGGGTACCATAAAACACAGAAAGAGAGAGCATCTGTGAAGTCATGCTTTAACGAGCAGAGACAATTGAGAGTTCTCTCTGTCCTAATTTCCACTGAGATGACTGACAATGCCCGATAACTCGTTTTCTGATCCATAATAAACAAATAAGCTAATCAGAGCAGAAAAAGCTGTTTTTAAGCATAATACTGTAATTAGGGTTTATGAGAATAGGAACATTTACAGCATTTATTATATCGAATACATATATTCTTCTGTAGAAGGTAAATGCATGGTCCTTGATATAATTTGCCAGTATTTTAGAATATGTTTATTTAAGATGTATTAGAGTATTATCATTTTTCATTCCGTACCTTTTGATTTGAACAGGTATTTATAAATATTTGTCTCCTCTGCAGCTATCAACAGTATGTAATCATTATGTTGCATGTTCTGCAAATACACCACTGCTCAACTGGTTCCTAAAGAGCGAAGAACCCCCATTTATTGCAGAGCGAACAAATCACACAATGTTTCGGGGTGTGTGTGTGTGTGGGGGGGGGGGGTATAGCAACCATCCTTCATCAGGTTGGATGTTGTGTGATTTGTGTACTCCACAATAAATGGGGGTTCTTCCTCCTTTTGAAACCAGTTGAGTAGTACTAGTTTTTCTTCTTCAAGTATTTATTGGAGGTTGCTGGATCCTTTATTTGCTGACTTCTGGGGTATGTGATATGATGCGAATTCTTATGCAAATAAAAATATTTTCCTGTTTCTATGATATGATACTTATATATGCACCCAATCTGTATCTATGGTTAAGTCCTGCATCGGCTAAAATTACAGTATGTGTGCAGATGCAGAATGATGCAATGAAGGTTACATGCATGCTAAAAAGCTCATGTGATCTCACTCATAAGGTTGTCAAAAGTTTCCTATATTACTGAGGATGCTAGGATGTTTTCTCAAGAACTAGAAAGCCTTATGTTTTGACTGGTGCAGTGTCAACATTGCTCTAGTATTATAACCACCAATTAATTAAACCTGTTTTGACCTTTCTGCACCCTCCAAATTACCCAAGAACACCAGGACTAAATAACTTATTTGAAGATATGTATCCATTACAATATTAACATATCAGTTGCCCCTATTTTAAACATTTTCTAACAGCTGCCCCACCATGGCCCAGCCACTAACCAATAGCCTTGGGACCTTGCCCAAGGATTCACCACCTCACTGCCCCACCACGCCAGTCACTCAACCCATGAGAATGGAGACAAGTAGTAGCAGGCCAGCCAATAACCAACCACTCCTGGGACCATCTCCTCCAGATAACACCTTCAGGGCAAGCATTCCCAATTTTGCTAGGCCAGTGCTGCAACAAAACTGTTGAGATTGTTTTAACAAAGGAACAATTTCATAAACAACACAAGATATTTACATTTTCCTTCAAACAAGTACTTCTGACTTGTAAAAGATAAGTAGGGTTGACAGAGAAGATGACAGAAAGAAATGATGTATAAAGGTACATATTTTTCAATACATATATATTTACAAAAACGTTAATTTCATTATTAGAACCTACATTAGTATTAGAGTTTTGAGGTGACAGGTGCACTTTAATACACAATAAACATTAGAATCAAATACATATACATCAAAGGGTGGGAGGGAGGGATGCTGCTTACCCAGTTCCAGTGCAAAATGAACATGAGGTCTCCTGGTACCTTCCACTTCCTTTTTCCCACACATCCTTCTTCCTGTAACTCCCACCTACTCCTTCCTTGCAGTTCCTAGCCCAGTCAATAGCTCCTTACACTATAGCAGGGGACCTGCATGCTCCAGGGGCTACTTTTCACAACATGCTTTGTATGTTTGATACTGTTGTAAGGGTTGTATGGTAAAGGCAGCTACATTGAGCAATGTATTGCACTTGGTGTAGGAACTATTCAATACTTATACAGTTGGATGTTACATTAATTAAAGAATTATATCCTGTTAAGGCACTGAGATAGAGATTGAATTGGTTACATCTATTACTCATTTGTATTGGGTTGTGTGTGTATGTATGTGTCTCTGTCACACACACAACCCAATACAAATTAGTAATAGATGTAACCAATTCAATCTCTATCTCAGTGCCTTAATAGGATATAGTTCTTTAATTAGTGTAACATCCAACTGTATAAGTATTGAAGAGTACTACAACTGCTGATTGTAGCATAATTGGGCTTTCTGGGGCACTTCATGTGTATTATCTACAGTTCCTTAGGAAGCAATAGAACTGGGCAGGAATTTGTTTAATCACTGCAACCACAATGATGAATAACAAGCTCAAAATAAAACAAATGATAAAAAGATTTAAAATATTAGAAATCTGGAATTCAGCTTCTAAGGTAACATTTTTACATGACTATGAAGGAATAATTTCTATGTCAATTCAAATGGGATTTAACATCTGGACAAAGAAAAGACAAATGGAAATCTTACCAGATATTGTGGAATTACAACTCCCTTTACACTCTCAGCCATACAAATTAGAAACTTACTAAAGGAATTATAGAAAGTTTGGTTTTGTTTCTTTGTTTAAAGGCAATGTCACTACCAAAGAAACATAAATAATAAGAAATCCCTGAGATACTCTATATCATTTCCCTTTGTTTTAAGAGCCAGTAGAATTCTATCCTCCACCACCATCTAAAGAAATTTTGAGGGCACCAAAGCTGTAAAAATGCAGATGGCTCTGCATGGAAAGCAATAACGAGCATTGCTGCAAGCTGTGAGTAACTGGTCTTTGCCCACACTATTGCTGTGCATAGAAAAAGCAGCTTCATCATGTGTGTTTCTAAGCATTTTAAATACCAGAATCTTAGAGCTGGATCACATTTATTAATGATCTTAACATTAAAAAAAGAAAATGTAAAAAATCATTTGTAATCTACTAGCACATTAGGGGTCAGATGTGCTTTCATTCTTCAAAGGTACAGTCATATTTTACCTGGACTACCTAGAGCAGTACATTTAATGCTGCCTGATCTATTACCTTATTCTCAAACATAATAGCCTTGTCTATCCTTCTAAATGAGACCCTACATATCTGTATAATAGGAATTGAGTCTCAGAAGACCCATGATGAGATTAGTACAACATACAGGATTTCCATAGTATTCATGAAAATATCCACACCCAGGAGTTCCCTGTAGACTAAAGTTAGGTGCCTTGTCACTTCAAGGAATTTTGCCTCCCAAGAAATACAAAGTTTATAAGAATAAAATAAAACAGGGGTCTGTCCAGTTCAACCTATAATCCTTCAATGTCGATCCAATGGAAGGCAAAAATCCCCCTTGTTATACTTATGCAGTTCTTGGTATAAATAGATCATGGGGGAGACCTCTGTATTGACCTTGGATATATTTCTACATGGTTATTAGGTCACGCCAAAGTTGTCTTTTTTTTTTTTTACTAAATACCTGCAAATTTGATCATCTTTCTTCTGCTCAATCTCTGCTGTGTGGTTCTTGAAGTTTTCCAGTGCAACTCCTCTACAAAATCATTGATTAATATAAGAGAAGAGAATAAAGTCCAATTTTGACCCCTGTAGTACCTCACTAGTACATGGTCCCTAATGACTTAAAAGGCAATTAAAATACTTTTTAAATCCATCATCAGGTGTGATATTATGTTTAAACTGGCTAAAAAATAGCTGAATTCTTTAGAACTTGATTCTTTTCCTGTATGGCCTGATGTGGCTACCGCCATGTTGATGATGTAACTTTTGGCCAACAGACAGATGCACTCTTTTTTTCTTCTTTTTCAGTAAATTTTTTTTAGTTATCATAAAGAATTACATTTACTGGAAAAAAAAAAAGAAGATTGAAACCGATTCATGTTTTATACCACACAAGACGACAAGGTCTCAGGGCGAAATTTATTAAAGTCGAAATCGGCGATTTCTACGCTTCGATCGAAATATTTTACCGATCGATCGAAATTTGCATTCGATCAATCGGAATTTGCTTTGATCGAATGGAATTTCGATCGATCGATCGATCGGAATTTGATTTCGATCGATCGCATCACCGATTTCACCTTTAATAATTTTCGCCCTTAAACTCTGTGTTGGACAAGAATTATGTATATGTGATAAAAAGCAGTAGTAGCAGCAATTAGGGAAAATAATCAAGAATGATTGCTTCATATCAATCCTCATAAAGTTATGAAGATTTCACCAGAGCAGTAGTAAAAAAGAGACTCACTCATTTATCCAACTGGACCAATTGTTCCTGGTTCTAATATAGATAAACGTGACGTTAGCAGCCTTCAGCTCAAAGTCAGGTTAATTCAGGCACTATCATTTACTGAGGTCTAGGAACACTTATTAACCAATCACTAGTCAGCCTTAACTGATATAGGGAAGGTAGAATATTGAAAGTCAACTTCTAGTTCATTGCTATGGGTTACTAAACCTCTGAATAAAAGTATTTAAGGTTTTTATGGAAAGAAAACAAAACAAAAAAATCTCAAGCCAGGAATATAGAGTAATACTTTGTAGTTTATTTCTAATAAAATCATTTTGGATCAGTTTGGTTTTACATTTGATGTATTTTTTATAATTTCTTAGCATGTGATATTGAAAATTTAAAATAATTATCCCAGTAGGGGAGTCTTTAGACTAACAGTAATATAAAGCCATTAGTGAAATGTATGCTATGCACCTAATCATGATGCACATTTATAACAAATTAATTGGATTTGTATTCATAAAGTAATTCGGAATGTTTCCAAGTGTAACATATATAACACATAACCGTCTATCAACAGTTCCAATCATGGCAATTCAAGATACCAATTAATTAGTTTTGTGTCATACCCTTATCAAGATGCAGTAACAAGTAATTTATTCAGTGAGCTCATGAATGCATTCATTTAGGCAATTCAGCCACGGGTTTCTCATTAAAGTCTGTTTTCTCCTGTAAGGGCATAAATAAAATAAATAAATAAAGTGATATCGCCATTATTGAAATATGGTATTATTTTTTCCGAATTTTCTATCTATTATTGCTGGAGGCCCAAGTATTTTAATTTTATTACCTTAAATTGAACCTGATGTCATATATTCAATAAATATAAACAACACAAAATCGCTAAAATATATCTGCTAATTGCATGAAAGTAAACTTAAGATTTCGTTCTTTTCAAAAGAATATCTGTCTCATCTCAAAAAAGAACGTAGAGCAATGAAAGACACACTCCTTTCTCCACCTGACATGATCAGTAACCAAGAAGTGTAGAAGTAGGTTCTGTTGGTCTAGAAGCAGATCAACAAGTAGTTTTCCTAAGTGCACAGACAGGATAAGCCAGTTTTTACTTGTCAAGGATCTGATTCCACTAATCCATGGCATGGATATTCTGTCAAAGGCTCAACTATCCTGTTAAGGGCTCAAACAAACTGTCACACATCTAGCAGATCACAAATAGGTTACGCCTCTAAAAGCACTAAGTGATACTAAACTTGAGGGTTACAGGTGCAAAGTGGTACACCTCTGAAAGCACTAAGGTGTACTGTGACAAAGTGCAGGCAACATGGTTGATGCACCTCTGGAAGGTGTGGAGTCTAAAGAGGCCTTGATCTTCACCCTGAAACCCCCACAAGGGGGGGTATGGCTTTTGCAGCAAGAGACCTCTCAGGTTGACCACTGGTGGCAGCTGGCTAACATGAAAACTCTGGCGGAGGTCTGGATCAGCTTACTGTTGAATTATCACCCACAGCACCCCTGGGCACACATTGAACTATAACACATAAGAAGAACTTCTACTGGGATCCAAAAAGGGCAGACACAGCTAACGCACTGGTTCTGTACTTAACTATGGTAGTAACTGTGATGCTAGCTGTGTAGAGACTTTTGGGAGACAGATGCTGCAGAACCTCTTGGCTGTGCACTTGAAGCTTATCCCTTTCAGAAGCTTGAACACAGAGAGCTGAAGCAGGCTGTCAGAAGAAAAGTGGAAGACTTAAAGCACTGTAACTGAAGCAAACTGCCAGGCAAACTAGAGGTTGACATAGTAGGGACATTGATGCTCGTGTACTGCAGTGCTCAGCAATTGAATTTCATGCCCCTTACATCATATATTTGAACATAAATTTGTTTACTATTTCTCAATAATCCCCTTGTTAAAAGTATATACAATTGGTTTAAGTGATGACACTTTTGGGGGTTATTGGCTAAAGTCAAAATTGTTGCATAAAGGAGTGAATTCGCCAGCTAAAGACAGTCACAATAGACTGCTACTGTCGCAGCTTTGACTTTATATTGAAAATATTGTTGCAGGCACGACTTTACTATGAAAATATAGTTGCAGCTTTAAAATTGTTGCTGTTGCAACTTTACAATGGGAAATTTTTTGCAGTCGTGGATTTGCAATAAGAATCAGCTGTTTGAGAATTCGACAGTCGAATTCTCACTTTAGTCAATAAGGCCCTGTATCTTTAAAACACACAGTTAAGGTTTATCTGTGAGATAAAATGCTGCCACTACTAAAATGAAGTTTGGATAATTTTGCAGCTAATATCCTTTCCAATGTAATATAGCAGGGCGTATAAAGTCCAAAACAAACATTTTCTACTACATTATTTTTTTTTCTCTTATCTGTTTTCTTGCAATTAGCTCCTTAGCAATAGATTATCTTGTCCTGGAGAAACTTTCACCCAGAGCATAGTTTAATAACAAATAAAAAATAGCTACAATTGCTGAAACCTGCTCTGTGCTATAAAAGCAAGCAGTTCACTGACACAATGCAAAGTCCAATATGATGTGAGCAAAAAGACCGAACAAGGTCAAAAGGGACTGGCTTAACTGATGTACAGCGAAATTACCAATATGTATAACTATTATCAATATAAATCATTATGCATTGTAACTAAAGGCTTACAGTTATCACAGTTAACATTAGTGTTGATATAAACATATACAGTATTATAAACTTTAATCATAACAGGGGTCTAGTGTAGCTGTAACTTGTTCCTATTTAATAAAAGTTTTTTATGCTATCTTATTGGGGAAACAGTTGTTGACCTTTGGAACCATAGTGGACTCCGTTTATATAGGTAGATTGGTTATATTTCTGTGCCTTGCCTAGCTTTTGCATTGCAACTCACACTCCCCGGGACTGGAATCCCTTTAATGCGCTCGCTGATGTCCGCATGCAGGACATCAGTAGGCGCATAATACCATTTACGAAGTGAGCCGAAGGCTTCACAGCTCACTTTGCACAATGGTGAATTAGGCTGACAGTTTGAATACCACTGATCTAGAACATTGTTCTAATAATGTTTATTAGAGTTGTGTAAAGAACTAAAACATGCATCGCTAAGTAAAATTGTGAATACAAATGATAAATGTTTACAAAAATGTAATTTGCCAACCATGCATTGTAAATCTCTCTATTTAACAGTTGGCCAGTTAACCACCACATCATGAAGATTTGCAGCACATTGTAAAGCTGACAACCACCCTTGCTACAGTGTTTCAGAAAGTTCTAAAGATTCTTTTAATTATGACAAATAGTTGCATGCATTGAATTGTGGAGATGATTTGAATCCATTCAACAAAATTTGCAGATATCTTTATAAAAGATTGCCCAACATGTTGGAAAATTATTTCAACAGACTGTTGATTTCTACTGAAGTTTATGTAAAAACAACCTGAAATCGATGGAAAATAAATAGAATAACCAACTGATTGTTCTGATCTGATTGAAGAATCTGATTATAGAAAGTGTGAAGAGTATAGAAAGTATGAGGGACTGAAGAAGGTCAACAAGGAATAATGGCATTGTGGTTCAAAGCATACACCCTGGTAGAAAAACTCAGGCTATCCTAGGCAGTAGGCTGCTTATGCTTGCGTTAGTGATCATACACATGGGTGATCCATGTAGTGCTTATCTGCAGTGTGTTGACATTGAGTTTCAATGTACAGTATTGCAGGCAATTTGCTTGTCTTGTTTTTTGGTGTAGCTGGGCGTCCTAATAGATCTTTTATCCTGTTGATTTGGTTGGTGATGTAGAATATTTGTTTATCTTACCCTCACTGCTTTTTTTGTCTCTGCCTGTTTGTATACATTCATCTAGTTATCTGTAATTTGTTGAGACACACTTTAGCATAACATCTCTGCATCGTCAATCACAAGGACAAAAACCCTTTTAATTAAGTATTTTTTTTTTATTTGTTTTTAACAATGTGACAGTAATGGTTTAGTGTTTTATTAAATATCTCACTTTTTTTGTATTAGTTGTTTTTTTTGAAGGGAATCTTTTTGTTCTTCATTAGTTGTACCATTTTTGCTAAGCACAGCCATACTTTTACTGATCAACACATAAAACTCCAGCCTGCAGATTTTATACACAATGAATTAGCAAAGTCACATTTCTTTGTGTGCACACACAGTTTAGTAAATCAGGAGAAGCACATTCCCAAGAACAAAGATGCAAAGTGACGCAAATTGGTTACGCCTGTGAAATGTGGCTTTTGATGAGTGACCACCTTAGCCCTGAGGATGACTAGTACTTTGCATATGTATATATGGTTTCTTTTATACTGAACTAAAATCGTAGACCATTAATCCTGTATCACTGATTTAAGGGGGTAATTCACAAAAGAGGGAACTTACCCTGCGATCGTTCGCTTCAGTACACATATCCTGTTATGCGCTCGCTGATGTCTTGCACACGGACATCAGCAAACGCTTTAAAGGGATTCCAGTCTCATGAGGCCTCTCGAGTAGAGACTCGCAAGCTTCGCCGAGACTGGAATCCCTTCCACTTTTTTTCTGACAGCGCACAACAGGATATGCGTACTGAAGCGAACGGTTGCAGGGTAAGTTCGCTCTTGTGTGAATTACCCCCTTAAGTGTTTTTTATTTAGAATTGCTATGTGCTATCTGCTAAAAGAAACTTGGATAGTAAGATCTTTTGGGCTAGCGTTTAGTTTGTAGGAAATGAAAAGTACATTAAATGGAACATCACAGAAGTTTTTTATCGTTAACAATTAGTAGATTTTCCTTACAGAGTACTAGGATTTAATTAGAGAACATGAGGTGAAGCAGTATCATTAAAGAACAAGATTTGTGGTGTTTTTAGATGTGAGATTACTCCCCAAGTACCCACACAAATGACAAAGAGTCAGCCATCTCTTGCTTTGAGCACCATTCTGTTAGGCATTTTGTATTTCATTTTGCAATTAAACACAGAAAGCATTTGATTTTCATTTACCACTCTCTTTAAATCCCTTTTTTCCCAGGAGACCCTAAGGCATCACCTGTTGTCTTCCACAGCTGCTGCTGCTGATGCGAAGACTTTTTTGATGAAATTAAACTTAAAGAAAAACAGAATCAGTCTTTAAGTTTTTAATGCGGCATCAGCTATAATTGGAAAATCAAAGAGAACTGTAAAAGCAAAATGTATTCTTTCTGCAAAAAAAAAAGAAAAAAATTGCTGAATTGGTAAAAAGAAATTTTTAAATATTTTGTGATAATAATTATTTATTACTGTGTTATTTCTGCCTAACCTTTTTCTCCTCGTAGACTGAAATCAATCTTGCTGTTAGTAAATACAAGACGCTAATTGGAAACCTCAGCTACATAGTCAGATTGATTAATTTTCATGTGGGGAAAACATTAGACTGAAAAAGCACAATAAGAAAATAAAAATAATACTATGAAAATAAGTATTATACAACTATTTGAAGACAATAATAAAGACGATATCGGGGCATATTTATCAAAGTGTAAAATGTCCAGTAGATTCAAGAATTTTCAACAATTTGCTCCTTACGCAACGCGGCGTATTTTTGCTGTGAATC
>WMED01006293.1:0-13450 GCA_019650415.1 Pipa parva | reverse complement strand
GTTTCTCCTGGTAAGTATCGCGAGATTTGCATTGTGCGATACTTGCTGTGAGAAACTTTTATGGTTGGATATATATATACAGTATATGGAAAGGTAGCTATACTGTATGGTTACCTTTCCCTGGATATAGTTAATTTTAAAAAGTTTGTCACGATAAGTATCGCACTATGCAAATCTCGCGATACTTACCGGGCTAAACTTCAAAGCCTTCTCCCGATTAAAGTCGGAAAAGACTTTAATAAATTTTGCCCAAATTGTATATAATACCAGAACACATACAGTATAATAATAATACCAATCACATATAGAGAAAAGAGGAGGGATCGGTAGTGAGCAATCCACCAAATTTATTTGTAGAAAAGTATATGTAATAATGCTGAGGTGCTATCTTAATGAGCTATATTATAGAGTATTCAGCAAAAAAAAGAAAAGAGAAAGAGAGAAAGCTCTTGTATCAAAGTGCACACTCAATTTATTAAACACAAATTTCAGTGTAGAAAAACAGAACAAAAAAAAACACATAAAACAATTTAAAATCCCATAAAAACATAAATGAGCCAGGGTTGCCCAGAAATTAAGACATGAAACAGGAGACAGTAAATACCAGATATATAAGAAATTTCATATGGAATCACAGGAATGAATTAAACTGTAATGTACCATCAGCACTGCAATTCCTAAATTATTTATAGTAAAATATTAGGCTTAGTATAAATTCTGTCTCATAGTTACCGTCACAACAGTCAAAAGTTAGTCAGGTAAAGTCAACACTCCTCCTGGATCGTATTATCTTGTAGAGATCCCATTATAGTACCATTCAATAGCGATCAGATAACTGGAGTGTGTTGTAAATTTAGTGGGTAAATCCCTGGACCCAGTGCCGGACACGTTTTGCCTTGTATGGCTTCCTCACGTGGCCCTAAAGTTCTGCTCTTTCTACTTGTATTTAAAGAGTAGCGCTACTCGTGATTTGTGCGGTTACATCATCGCGCAAAAACATCTGACATCATCGCTTCAATAGACGCGATGATGTCAGCGTATTTAAATTAGATTTGCTGGTAATCTTGCTAATGCGACTGGGTGGAATCCCATTGTGTTCTGGGAGATGTAGTCTCTCTTTTTTACTCTAGAGACTGTTTACATGCACCTTAAGATGTACATAAAGTTATTTGAATAGATCGATTTGTTCACAAATAATAAAAAGTATAGTTATTTATCATAGTATATACTAGCTATAGATATAATACACTGTTTTATCAGCTTATCTAGATAATACAATTTCTGGAGCAAATTGATCTGTTCATTGCATATTAAATGTTAGATATTCAGATATATTAAACCATTCAAAAAATAGAAAAAAATATAGAGCAAACAATTTTACATATTTCACACAGAAAAAAGGCATTCTTTCATTTTTCTTTCTTGTTTGCTTAGAACATATTTCGTCTTCTGAAAAAATGTATATAAATATTGTTCAGAAAGGAGTATGTTTGAATTCCACATTAATGCAGTCCTAACGATCCAAACAATATTGCTCTATTTTGCACTATGCAAATCTCGCGATACTTACCGGGCGAAACTTCAAAGCCTTCTCCCGTCGGAAAAGACTTTAATAAATTTTGCCCAAATTGTATATAATACTAGTACACATAAAATCCAATCACATATAATAGTAAACAATCTTGAATAACAGGGGCTCAGCATTATTTGCTCTCAGGGAATCTGATACACAACATCTTATTCACTACTAAATGGGGTCAGGACCTTACCAGTCTATTAATTTCCATATCAGGCCTGTCATCCATTGGAGCTCAGTTTGGGACTTGGGAAAAGAAAACATTTTATGAAAAATCAGTGATTTCTAAATATTATTTTGACTTAAACATTCATTATGATATGCAAGTTTGGTCATATGGGGTGCCATCATGATAATAATTTACAGAAACAGATTATAATAGGGTAATATGGGTAGCCACCCAGGGTCCAGTCATCATGTCTCCCTTGTTAATAAGCAAAATACATAATTTACAATCATATAGATATTTAGATATGTGTCATCTCTCTCTATAAATATACACATAGCACAGAACAATAAACAACATTGAAAGTGAAACGTAAAGAGACAGGAAGTGTAATTAACCATTAATTGGATGGCACATTTTCTTGAATGCATAATCTGTGATGGAGTAGCATTTCTTTCTGTCTTTTAGGGAAATTGGATTCCCTGGGCTACATCTACAAGTGTAATTGACTTGTAATGAAGTATAATGAGATCTGGGTTCTATATGTATCTGAGGTGAGGTATACTTGGCAGTGTCTTAGAGTGGCACTTGTTAATGCCACTGGTGATGGATCATAACCGGACAATACACGGCAAAATAAAGGCAGTATCAACAGTGTGTGCAGGACAATGGACCTCAGTCATTATTGGTGACAGAGCTGTGAAGCCAGCTTATTGACATTATAGCTCCCCTAATGAGATTCCAGCTAGACTGTGATTTAAGGGATCTGACTGGAGGAAGTTTAATGTCAATCATCCTTTTAGCCCCGCCCAACCTGACTCAAGAAAGAAAAGTTTGGCTGACAGGGAAAATGACAGTGAGAAATGCTATAAAAGGTATGTTTTTTTAAAATACATATATATTTTTTTTAAAATTATTTCATTAGTAGAACCTAATTTAGTATTCAAGTTTTGAGGTAACGTGCACTTTAAGCACAGACTGAATATATAGTAATTATAAATGAATTTGAGGCTTTTACAATTTTTGGTGTTACTGCCTTTTTAAATCTACTGATATTATAAAGGTATAAAATGATATATCACTAGAGTGCTACAAGACTGTGAATTTGTTATGTTCTGACAGTTTTCACATTTAGTAGTATAATGATTTTGCACTGATATGGGGGAAATTTATTAAACTCAGCTTTTCTGAGATTTGCCTCGATCGATACTTGCTGTGAGAAACTTTTTTTTATTGAATATATCCATGGATATGGTAGCCATACAGTATAGCTACCTTTCCATGGATATAGTCAATAGAAAAAGTTTCTCACTACAAGTATCGGTCGAGGCAAATCTCAAGATACTTACAGTGAAGAAACTTCAAAGCCTTCTCCCAAGTTATTAAACTCAGAAAAGCAAAAATGGCTTTTCCGAGTTTAATAGATTTCACCCTCTAGAGTAGCAACTGTCAGTAGTTGTCTTTTCCAAATTGTTGCAGCTACAATAAAATATATAAATAATGGTTTGTGTTACAAGAGGTTACAAGTTGTTTTAAACTTTGATTATGTTATTCTATAAAAATTGTAACTCCTATATAAACTGGCAATGGTTATTGTTTTAGAATCTATCATATACATTGCTCAGATACTCAAACATTAGACACAAGAGCTGATTAACAAGCTAGTATTACAATAAATGGGATTAATAGAAAAAAATGGCTGACTGGTCTCTAAGAAATGCAGGGAATACCTGGTGGATATGCCATTTAAATGCTTTAATAGTGGCTTGGGCAGTTTATATGTGTTGTCAATGGTAACTGCAATGGCCCTGGGGAGTATTGCAATTACTTATTCGCAGATCCTAATGTACCTTTTACACCTTGTAGCACTAAGCTACTTGATCCATATCACATGTATTGTTTGAGATCATTACTGGAATATAGTTTCCATTAGGACAGTAGGACATTGGAGCATTGTCTAGTAATTTTTAAGATTAATCTGTTATGAACTGACAATATAATTCTACAAATCGACACAATCGACTCAAACCACTTTAAGCTGTAATGAACACTTTCCAAAATACTCTGTATAGTAACTTGAAATGTAGAGAATAGTAGGTTCCTGAAATACAAATGCTATTAAACCTTTACCAAAGGAAAATATAATCTAGCTTGTCTACCACCCATGATGTCTGCTTATAGAAGTCTTTAGATTGTAGTCAATGGCATTCAATATTAATTATAAATAATATATGTGGTGTGGGTTACAGATAGAGTCATGGATCTTACTTTTGCTTTGATTAGTGAAGTTTATATCAGGTTAGCTGATGGATTTGTACATTCCCCCCATGATACCTTTTTATACATTTAGCAAGTGAATTCTTTTTTTTTTTTAAAGCTACGAAAGCTGTTACAGTACTTTGCATTATTCTAAAAATGTGTTATGTTATTCAATGAGGTAGATTTTAATTTTCAAGTTATAGTTTAGTGTCACTTGTGAAAATTACTTTCCTGCTGTAGCATCACTTTCTAATACATTCTACTGAAGCACAATTCAAAACTAATTTGAAAATAACATATTTATCACCTGGCAGGAGATGATGTTGAAATGCAAATGACTGTGAAATCAGGTTTTTTTTTTTTCGGCTTTTTTTCTTCCCCCAATTGTATATGCAGCATCCGGCACTGAATGTTGATGGCATTAGAAGGCTTTTCTGAGCACAGGTAGATTGTGCCTGTGGTCTTTTAAAAAGAAAACAATACTGTGTCTGCAAAGTGATATGTAAAAAAAAAAAAAAAAAAAATCTTCACTCATAATTAAATTATATGTAGCAGAAACCCAGTGACATTTTGGTGATTTCCTTTTAAAGGTGTTATATCTAATCAGGAAAATCTGTTACCAACTGAACCTCACAGAACTCCAGATTGTATGAGACTACAATTGAAATCTCTTGCTATTCCTTTTGGGGCTTTATCAGACACAATGCTCCACTTCACATGACCGCCATGGGAAGATCAATATGTTTGATAGAAATTGCAAAGACAGAGAGAAAACCTAGCATACTAATCCCTGCAGCAAGACAGAGAAATAATATTAAACATTACCACAGGCAAGCGCGGCTACAGAATAGTCATAGATTAATACAGTAGTGGCTGCGCTCATCAATAAAACTAATGATTATAATTGCGCTATTAGTGACTAATGGTGGCAGCATGTTTTCTTTCCCCCATTGATTTCAGTATGGCCCATCTGAAAACATTAATCTAGCAAGAGATATGAAAAAAGGCTGGAAATGCGGAGCAAGTCTGTGTTTTATAGTCTATGTAATATCTGAGTATTTCTTTATTAACTGTTTTGTATAAATAACCTTATCGTGGGTTCTCATGCCTAGCTCAAGTCTCATCTATATGGACTCACTTCCTCCTACATGCCTACCTACAGTTAGTTTTATATGATTTTAAAGTACATTTATCATATCAGACATAAATAATTTGTACCCTACCCCTTTCCCCACTGCACTATACCCCAAATAACTTTAACATATGGCCAGGTCATAGCTGAAATTATCACAGCACAACTACTACCTCACATTAGCCTTCCACTGAGCATATTAGGACAATGACAGATTTCACATACTACTTACCAGCAGTTCAAGAGACTTCTCATGTGGGCTCCAGAAAAAAGATGTGATATGTTGCATTTCTTACTCATGGTCCTTCCTAGGAATCTATATCTAGTTTACCAACTGGAATCCCATTCTTAACACAGGATGAGGCTGTACATTATTGCTCTAAACACCATGATTTGGCATCTGCTGGCCACTAAGATTGCTCTGGCTAACCATACTCCTTCGTGGGCTCTTGTAGTTGCTACAGAAATTGTCTCCTCAAAAGTTAACTGTAGGACAGATGTTTACTGAATCCATATTTGTGCTGAGAAGTGGTTTTACCTGTATCGCATCTGTTCCAAAGTGAAACTAAAACTGCCATGCTGCAAAGCTTATGTGGTCATAGGCAAGCATGCCTGAAGAAGGAAGATTAGGTATAATGTTTGTAGTTCTGCAAAAAAAAAAAAAGTAAAAATTAGAATTACTTTTATATTTTAATTTTGTATTGTGTCTATTCTTTTATATTTGTAATACAGAATGTCATATAATTAACAAAGCAATTCTAAACATTATAATAAAGCTAATAAGAGTGAGGACATGGGTGTAATTCACGATAGTGTGAAGTGAGGTGCGGAGTCCTCGCCTCACTTCGCACTGACTGATATGTGCTTGCTGATTTCCTGCACGCGGACATCAGCAAGCGCTTTAAAGGGATTCCAGTCTCAGCGAGACCAAAAGAGTTGCCTCGCTGAGACTGGAATCCCTTTAAAGCGCTCGCTGATGTCCGTGTGCAGGACATCAGCGAGCGCATATCAGTCAGTGCGAACTGAGGCGAGGACTCCGCACCTCACTTCACACTATCATGAATTACCCCCATATATTAAAAGGAATTTTGGTGCAATTTTATGAATTTCAACTGATTTTTGCAAGAAAATAAATATTTTTTTCCAGTCTGTTTTACTGAAGGTTTTATTTAATTTCCTTAAAAATTTAGAGGAGTGTCAGAGTATCAAGTTGCCAATAGTAGACTGAGGGGATTATTCACTAAAGTCCGAATTGTTGCATATAGGTTCGAGTTCGCCAGATAAAAACAATAACAATAGGCTGCTACTGTCACAGTCGCATCTTTATAATGAGAATATTGTCGCAGTCGCAACTTTATTATGGGAAAATTGTCACAATCTTAGCTATAAAAAATTGTAGCGACTTTACAATGGGGAAATTGTTGCAGATTTACTATGGGAATCCGCTTTTTGTGAATTCGACAGTTGAATTCGCACCTTAGTGAATAACTCCCTAAATTGTAATGATACTGTATGACTTACTGGGGTGTCCAAGAAACAAAACTCCTCAAATACAGAAAGCTGCTTGCCTAGTTAAGCTTTATAATGGTGTGTTTTAAACCAATAAGTTTATTGTTTATTTACTTTAACATGTCTTTGAATCGCAGTCTTACAATCAGGGCCAGGCTGAGGGGTAGGCAGCCACCTAGGAGCGCTGCAGGAGGGGGGTGCTATCTTAGTACTCGCCCCATTCCTTTTCCCTGTACCTACCTACTTCTTCCGTGGCCTGGCTCTGTGTGCTGTAGAGATAAGCGCTACATCATTCCTCCCCTGCAATGAAGTAACTTCCTGCGAAAGGCAGGAAGTTGAAGTAGTGCTGGGTAGAAGAACACTGTAGCACTTAGCGCTACAGCAGGCAGAGCCGGGGCATGGAAAAGGTAGGTACAGGGAAAAGGAGGGGGGTGAGCACCAAGATAGTGCTCCCCTCCTTTAGAGGATAGTTAGTAGTTAGGAGGGGGCAGCACAGTGTGGGAGAGGGGTTGTGGGGGAAGCACAGTGTGGGAAGGGTGTTGTGGGGCAGGTAGCTCAGGGGAAATCCACATAGAAGGGGGCAGCAGGGGATGGAAAGCAGCAGGGAGGAGGCAGCAGGGGGAGGGAATCATCAGTTAGGGGGGAAGAGGGAGAAGGAAAGCAGCTGGGATGGGGACAGCAAGGAGGGGGATAGGGAAAAAAATTACCTTTAATAATTTTTTTTTGGGGAGGCACAACCTAATGAAATGGCCTGTGCATGCCTTTGGGGATTTTACAGGACCGGAGGGGAGAGCGCTTGAGGATGACATCCTTCTAGGAGCACTGAGGCGAAAGACACCTGAACTCTGCTAGTACTTCTATGCAGAGGTGGTGATGATCTGATTCTAATCCACTGAGCTCCCAGACAGAGTAGCACACAGTGTTTAGAATCAGATCATTACACCACCACTGCATAGAAGAACCACTAGCCTACTAGCGGTATAGCAGGCTGAGAGTGGGATTATGCAGGTGTGTGTGTGTGTGTGTGTGTGTGTGTGTGTGTGTGTGTGTGGGGTTAGTGTCGGTCATCAAGGACTGGGGGTGTGCATTTTCATTACTCCACCTAGGGCGCATAAAAACCTTGGCCCGGCCCTGCTTACAGTAGTTTATTTGATTTTCATGTGTCCAAGACTTCTGGGTTTCCATATAGATTTATCTCTTTATAGCTGTTCTAGCCATTGTTACAGAATCTATTTACTGTATTTTTCGCTCCATAAGACGCACCTAGAATTATAAGGAGGAAAATAAGAAAAAAAAAATTCTGGTGTGCTAAAATATTTAAAACTGTAAAAAATTTAAAGGGGAACTAATGGTAGAAATGAAATTAATATATTATAAAATATACCTGGAACTAGCTGGGAAGTCCTAAGTGTCATGAGGATTGGAGCAACTGCTCCATTCTCCATGACGGTTAGGATTTCCCAGCTAGTACCAGGTATATTTTATGGTATATTAATTTCATTTCTGCCTTTAATTCCCCTTTAATAAAATATACAACTTCTCCTCTGCCTCCCCTCCTGTCATTCCTCCCCACCTGCCTGCCCTACTGCCATCTCTCCCATCCATCCTGCCATTCTTTACCATGTCTGCCCTCCCTCCTCTTCCCCTGCCTGCCCCCCTTCTAACGTTACTCCAGCTTCCAGCGATGCTCTTCCTCTCAGCATTTCTCCACAGTGAGGTAAGTTGAATGTGACGGCAGAGCCGACAAGACCCGAAGCAGCCAAGGAGCTCCGTCGCATTCAACTTACTTCAGTATGGAGAATTGCTTAGAGGAGGCGCATCGCTGGAACGCTGGAGGAGGTGAGTAATCCATTTTCTTCAGCTTCTGCAGGGCGCTTGGAGGGGGGCTGTCTTACTGGCAACCCCCCCCCCCTTCCCCGTGCCCCACAGCAGCTGAAGAAAATTAACATTTGCTCCATAAGACACACTGCCATTTTCCCCCAACTTTTGGGAGTAAAAAGTGCGTCTTATGGAGCGAAAAATATGGTACTTAATTTACTGCTATGATAATTATGGCCCATTCTAGTTCCAGTAGGGCCCCTATAGACTACATACATTTGGGGATATTTAGAAAAGTGAAATATCAGCAATATAGTTAGCTGATTTATAAAGCCATTCCATTAAACATTTTTCACCAAAAAGTGTTCACCTGCATTAAGCTGGTGAAAACACATTATTGCAGGAAGCCCACTCACCTTGCCACACCTGAATCAAAAAAGACTGTTGCTATTGATATTGGTATACAATAGAATACAATTGGTATACAATAGAAAGGAAACTAATTGAAAACAGTGTAAAATGTGCCAATTACAATATCAGTCTTCAACAACATCATCAAATTTTTATTGTTTGATTATAAGTCCACTTAAATGGGCACTATAGCACTGATATAACTGCACACATACACATAAAACTCCTTTATACCAAGTCAATTGCTGACACAAATAGTTAAAAAAAAGTTTAGGGAAGAAATAATACTTGCCGTTTGCAACCCTTAATTAGTTTTCCTGAGAGCTGATATTTTCCACCCCTCACTCCCCCTCCTTTTTCTGTTCTGCAAGTCAAGCAACATGAGAAGAAAAAGCTGCATGACTGCTATTGGCTAAGCAGTGTGCTTACCTTTTGGCCACATAAATTAAGTTGGAATGCAGGAGAGATTACAGAGGGAAAGCTGACACATGTGCACATGTGCTAAATAGTAAATAGGGCACAAATGCCTGGGGGTGTGTACCTTTTCATGGAAAACTGGCTGGTACATGTCACACACATTTCGTGGTGCAGGAGTTTTGAAAAGGCATTGTTTCTAATTGGATGCTAGCTTAGAGGGAAGGTACCTAAAGGTCAGGCTATGTCAGGGGGAAGCAGAGCACATGTGACAGAATTCAAAGGCTGGGGCTCAGGAAAGGTAACTTTTGCGCAGGCGTTACACACACATTTCCTGGTGTGGGTGTTTTGAAATGCTGCTTGTTACAGTATCCTGCTTCACATCAAACAACTACTGGGAAGAAACATTTCTCACTAAGGTATAGTACTGCATATGTTAACATGTAATCTTTAATAGAAATTTTCAGTAAATAAATAAAAAGCGTTGAAAAGCAGTGAAAAGTGGCAAAACTAATACAATAGGTTTAAATTTACTTTGTAAATTTCATGACTTTCATGCGTGTCAGCAGTCACATATTCCATATTAGCAGCCAAACCCGAAATTTATCTCAAGCATATATTTTTATATAAATGTATTATATAGTTCGATAACAAGATGCTACAACTGTTCCTAAATATAGAAGCAAAATATGTCCTGTTAATAATAAAACCGATCCAAGAAATATAAGCAAAATATGTCCTGCTAATTTTAGAAAAATGTGTTAAATAATTGAAAATAGCTGTAATAAAAACAAGATGTAATAAAAATGTCCTAGTTAAGAGCCCATTTTATCAGTCTGTTTAATTAATCATACATTCCTAGGGAAACTTGCAGGGAACTCATTTTGTATTACTGGAAATAAAATATTTCAATAAGAGTATAAAAGCCCTTCCAATGTTCTTTACCTCTCTCTCTATTAATAATAGTAGGTCTTAATTAACTACCAGGGGATGAGAGTGAATGAATGTTACATCATTCACAATACAAAGCTGGGAGCTCCTGCTATGGCTTTGTATCTGAAAACAAATCAGGATGTTATTTAACATTCATTTGCCCCGTCCTACTTATTGCTTTATAAAGCACATTTGTATTGAAGATACATAATGAAAGCTACTTGCAAATAAATGAATAAAATATTAGTGAAACAAATAGAACTGTATAACTATAACACTATGCAATGTATACTTGTTGCCTAAACTGTAAATTAATTGGAATATTTAATATGAAAATGATACTTTTATTTTTATTTAGCACTAGTAATTACAGTAGATCATTGCCCCGAAGAGTTCCCAGTTAAGGATTTAGAGCCCGAGGGGCAATGAAGTAACTATATAAAAAATGTTCACAAATTAATAGACCTAACACATCAGAGATATAGATTTTACTGTCTTCATAACTTAAAATAATGCATGTATTGTAACTTTTGTAGAGACTCTACTATATTTCATAAAAAATGATACATTAGGAAAGAACAAGAGCATTGCTATAATAATTTAATATACCGTAATTCTTTAGGGTTGGACTTTACATTTCTCATCCTCAATAACATATAACAGCCCTGCCTAAACATACTGTACAAAGGTGAGATAAGCTATATATTCTCCTAGTACAGCAGTTGGCAAACTGTGGCTCGTGAGCCACATGTGGCTCTTTGGCTGCATTGTTTCGGCTCTGAGCTTGTCACCCGCCCATGACCTGCAACGCATCTTGTAATGGGACGTCAGAAGGTCATGTGATCGGGAGCATATGCACTCCTACCCCTTTGCTCCAGAAACATTTTTCACTGTTGGAGGAGGGAGCAAAATGGCTCCCTTCTCTACAAAGATTGCCAACCCCTGTCCTAATAGATTTCACATGCAAATTCTACTAATGTGACCTGTTTGAGGTACTTGAGTGAAGTTTAGAACCATATTTTAGGGATTTACTGAACATAAAATAAATAACTTCTGGAGAAAAATTGATATATAAATATTTTGTGAAATACAGGTGAAATTTGTTAACAAAAAAGTTCTGCATCTGATAAATGTTTGTGTCCTATTGTCTATTATACATTTTTATGATGGACCTGCCAATCTTGTGAGATATCTCATTAGCCTGAAACAACTACTATGTATGAATACTTTGTCAAAGTCATCTAGATATGGCTTGATTTGTACATATTATAAGGTTTAAAATTATTCCAACGCTAAATAAATTTTTCATAAATACAGTTTTTAACATATTTATTTTATAGAAACATATTTTAATAAAAATAAATTATTTTAAAATGGAAAAATGTGATATTCACTGTAATGATAAAAATTCTTCAACAGGTTCTTGACTAAGGTCTGGCTCCATCTGAATATACCTCCTTCTAGCACTGCACGTGCACATTTCTTAGAAACACATATACTTTTATCCATAAACAGTCTGTACATGTCTGTGATTTAATTTAAATAAGCTAGATGCTCTAATATTAATTGTAGAATTTATAAGGTGATGAAATTAACAATTTTGCTAGTGATGAATTTCACTACCTTTATGCACGAAAAAAAAACAACAAAAGACCTATAACAAGGAAGTCTAAATTGCCTTCCAACCTGAATAATCATTGCCAGCAGTATATGATCACAGTCAGGTTTTGTTCTGTCTGTGTAATGGGCAGACTAAGGGGTTTACGATTTATGAGCCTTGTCACGGGCCAGAGTGTTCCTTCCCCTTATCTGTGCACCATTACAGAACAAAATAAAGTTTGAGAAGATTGTGAAATTATTAAGGTAAACCTCTGTGAACAATATATTGCCTTTGTGTGTAAGTGAAATAATAGAGTCCTCCTTTACATACCGTCATGAGGTGACAGAGGCAGCCAGAGTCCAGATGCACTTCAAACAGTAAAACAAACTTTTATTGAACAGCAGCAGATTCTTCATACATTGTAGCAAAACATCTTTGGATCCAAACTTATATACAGAGTTAACTGGTTAATTTCTTAATTAAATCCTCAAAACAGCATATTATTTCCTTACTCCCTCCAGTGACATTAGTTATTTTCTCTTATTTGTGCAAAACATCAGTAATCTTCTTTTGGGGGTTCCTACACCCAGAGGATGTCCAGTAACTCTGTATTTCTACATGATGGAGGTATATTCTTGATCAATCTTCCCATACAAGAAAAAAACCCCACTTCCTGTCATCTCTTACTTTTAGCTCTTCCCTTAGAAGGAACCTCCTCCCACATTTTAACATGAAAATATCTCTGACAAAAAGGAAATCTATTATCATTTCGCCATTAGGTGTCACCCAAACTCCACCAACATAATCAAGGGTTAGAAAAAATAAATGTACTAGGATTACATACTGTAATGTTGTTCTGGCACATTACATCTGTTTCTCACATGTTGTCATGTTAGCATGAATAATCACGCTGCATAAGTGAAGGGAGGCATGGTGGTGGCACTAACAAACTCTGCAGTGACATCGGCCCCAATAAAGGCTAGAGATTCTTCTGTGCAGGCATGTTTGTAGCCTGTGACCAGGGCTCTGGAGATGAAAGATGGAGGAAACTTAAGGAATCTTCCAGTGTCCAAAGTTCTTTCAAAATTTAGTATAATTGGGTTTAATAACTGATGCTGGTATTGAAAGCAATTGCAATTTATATTGGAATGGGGATTATTCATTTTCAGTAATTGTAAAAATATTATCTTTAAAGCTGAATTGCTGATTGTTTTGTTTTTTGTTGCCTCTCTATATTTCTGTTTATTGCTACCCTATTTTAAAAGCTGGGCTATCCGGGGCATTTCCTGAATAATTACTATTTAATTCTTCAAAGAAATCTAGAAGGGGGCTTGTTCATTCAGTCCCAAATAGTAGTATTCAAAGCATAAATGGATACTTAAAGGGGAACTATAGTCAGATTACATATTTACATATGCAGTACTATACCATACTCATGATATACAGTAAGTAGATATATATGCAAACAACACGATACTAGGTGATATGTGCAACCTTAGGTTCACGTGTCCTGCCAAACACATTAGAATTGCAAAAGCAAAAGGGAAGCAAAGCTACAATTCATTGCAGTGCATTACAAGTGCTGGTCAACGAATTATAATAATTTGAAATAGTGCAATCATGAAATTCTTT
>WMED01006292.1:0-18610 GCA_019650415.1 Pipa parva | reverse complement strand
TATTTATCTATTTATTCACTGTATTTATCTATATATCTATTTTGATCTATTTATTTGTATTTGTGGACCTATGACTCCAGAGCTCTTATTGTCCTATCTGTGTATGTATGTCTTCCTCCCACTTAGATTGTAAGCTCCTTGGGGCAGGGACCTCCAACCTCTTGTGTCAATCACTACCTAGCACTTAATTTGATGTATCCTTGTGATATTTTACTTGTATTGTTTAATGCACTTTTCCCTTGTTTGTATTGTACTTGAATCGCTGAATTGTACAGCGCTGCGTAAATTTGTGGCGCTTTATAAATAAAATTATACATATATACATACATCACTTGGCTACATAAATGAAATAGAGAAATCCTGTAAGACTTTTATAAACTAGATACAGAATCCATTTTTTACTAAATTGTTAAGTTTGCTTTTAAGAAGTGTATTTTCTGGTATGCCTTACAGCAGCAATGACAAGTATATTTTAGGAAACACAATTTACAATCCATTTAATTCTCAGCAATTGATTCGGATCTGTCGAATGCAGACAGTTACAATGGTACTTTTTCTATCTTGTTTCACAGATCAACATAGACAGCCCAACAAGAGAAGCACTGGAAAAAGAGATTCAGCGGCCAACTCTAAAGAGTTTTGATGAAGCACAGATGATAGTTTTAAGGCACATGGAAAGGGATTCATATCCACGATTTCTGGGATCTCTTTTTTACCAAAAGTTATTGAGTAATTTACATGAAGAAAACCTATTGAACACAATTGAAAATTAATCGTCTGTGGAAACGTTTCATTTTTTTTTCTTATTGCAACAATTTTATAAAAGATTTGTTAAGTCACTGTTACAATATTCTAAAGATGAGTCTTAGCAGCAGTTGCAGTGCAGGGTAAACCGGCAAGCATATACTTCACACAATTAGGAGGGAATGCAGTAAACCACACTTGCAAAAATATTAACAAATGAAAAAGATACCACTGTACTTCCCTTTACTGCCAATGGAATACAAAATGGTGCCATTTTAAAACACTGTTAGCAACATATACACTGCACCTAGAAATTTAGTAGGCACATAGAAAATGTAGTGCATATTCATCAAAGTGCAAACAGTCACATAAAGGTCCAAATCTGCATCCACTCCACACTTCCCTAATATTACAGACTTATGTATCTCTTCATATACAAGTTTTATTCAGGTATTTATCAAATGGGGGGGGGGGGAGTGGCAAATTGAGAAGGCGCACTACTCCTTATTCACCAATGTGACTTCACTAGATCAGAGTAGTTAAGTAGGGCTGATGCCAGGACTTTCGTTTAGCATAAGGCACCTGTGAATTCAAATGACAAAGAAAATATAGAGACAAAGGGGCAATCTAAACTAAGAATACTGTCTCATAGATGTAATTAACGCAAAGTAGTCGACTTTAATACAGAGAAGATGGTAGTAATCAAAATGTGACAAAGTAGTGACAATGTCCTTCCTTATAATCAGTCCTGCATATTCATTGTATTTTGACATTAATTTAATATAGAAGCAGGGAAATTTATCAAAGTTGAAAAGTTGATGGTCTAATGCTAGAGAAACAGTGTTTATTATTATTATTATGCTGGTATTGCCTATATAAAAAGTTGTTTTCAATCCTGTAAAAAGCAGCAAAAAAGCATGATAAATATGCCCCTAAACATTTTCTTCTTTAAACAGATTCATAGGAATCATGGGTAAATTACATAATTTCACTTGGCCTAGTACGCATTACTCCAGGGCGAAATTTATTAAACTCGGAAAAGCCGTTTTCGCTTTTCTGAGTTTAATGATCACAAGAACACTCTGAAGTTTCTCGCGGTAACAATCGCGAGATTTGTTTTGATTGATAATTGCTGTGAAAAACTTTTTCTATTGAATATATCCATGGAAATGTAGCTATACAGTATGGTTAGTTGGTTACCCTTTCCATGGATAAATTAAATAGAAAAAGTTTCTCACGGCAACTATCTACCGCGATACTTACCACGAGAAACTTCAGGGTGTTCTCCGGATTAAACTCAGAAAAGCTGAAACGGCTTTTCCGAATTAAATAAATTTCACTAAAATCTGTTACTGTTTAACCGACTATGCCTGACTACAAGTAAAATAGCAAAATACAATTTGCTTCTTTGCTGGGGGGGGAATTCACTATAGTCCGAAGTGAGGTGTGGAGTGTTCGCCTCACTTCGGACTGACTGATTTGCGCTCGCTGATGTCCTGCATGCGGACATCAGTGAGTGCTTTAAAGGGATTCCAGTCTCGGCGAAGCAACTCTTTTGCTCTCACCGAGACTGGAATCCCTTTAATGCGCTCGCTGATGTCCGCATGCAAGACATCAGCGATGACAGATCAGTCAGTCTGAAGTGAGGTGAACACTCCGCACCTCACTTCGGACTATAGCGAATTCCCCTAAGTGTTTGCAATTTAGTGAATAAGGAGTAGCAAATTTGCTTCTGTTGGAACAAAGCGACACGTTTGTTTTGCCTGTTAAATTTGCACTTTGATGAATAAGCTTTTTAATCTTTGCAAAGGGATGTTATGCATGTAATATAACTAAAGGAAAAAAATACACAAGTCACAGAGTAAAGAAGTGTGATATATTTCATCACTGAAATCCATCAGAAAATAAACTTCTCACAAACAACACTCTAAACCAGCCGATAAATCTAAGTGTTATCGTTTTTATTAGTATATTAAAAAAATAAAGGGCTCATATCCCAGACCCAGAAAATTATACAAGTACAAAAAAAACATGTTATAAACAATTAAAATCACACTAAATCCAGCCATCACACATTAGACAATGTATGATGAGGTACCATACATCATTGATACCCCCTTATTTTTCACCTAGAATAGCACAATGAATAAAGTACCATGCTAAAAATGTAACTAGGTGAAATAGCTATCAGTAAATAGGAAATGTTAATGAAGTTGACTTAATGCCATATTCGATTTAAATATACTACAAGCTAGAAACATGTTTAAAGCCTTACACCAACTGTTAACTTGATTAAGATGGCTGTTTTGCCGAAATGAGGAAGGGGGCAGGTACTTTGTGATGGTCTTCATTACATGCAGAGACTGGAAGAGAGCCGAATCAGAGAGTTTACATTACTATCGTGTGAAGCAAGCTGATCATGCAGCAGTACTGTAAGTGTACTGCTGCTTTGCACAATCAGTTAAGTATCATGTAACGCTATAGTTCTCCTTTAACATGTTTGTGTGCACATTGCAGAACACTTCTGCTTTAAAACCAGAATAAATAAATGTTGACCAGAAATTAAGAGAGAACTGTAGCTCAAATTTCTAAAACTAAACAATGCGGAATGTTCTTTCATTTGCCTTTGATGGAATCTCCTTCTGGAATAACTTACTGATATTCTTGTTTTACCTATAAAATATAGTTTTGGTTACCTATAATTTATTGGTAGTGTACATTATTTACAGAGTGACCTTGATGGCCTACAATTTCCAGCACCCAATCCCAGCAGACACATGTGCCAGAGTGGCACAGGTTCTTTAGCTCCTATGGGCTCCTAAAGTACTGGAGTTGCCCCCCCGACATGCATGCATGTGTGCATATTTCTATTTATAAAGTGACACAAGGTTATGCAGCACTGGCCAATTCAACAATACAATTATATCACAGATATATAATAAGTGTCCAATATAATATAAGCAGGGCTGTATTATATTGCATATACAGCATAGGCAGCTGCTTATGCTGTGCCATGTGTTTCTGTGCCAGCTCTGTTTTATGACTGCATTAGTGCTGCCTTTCTTAATGTATGCACAACTGGCATAGTACTGTTGTGGAAATATGACTACTTCTTTCCTGCTGGGCTCCAAATCTTTGGAATCTGGAATTATACCTGTAAATTGGCTTAAAGCAATAACACACACCTCAGTCTGTTATCATCATAAAAGCATTTCTGATTTTAATTAAATCATTACCATCATTTTATAACACAGTTTGCTAATCTCCAAAATAGCTGATCATGCAGAAACCAAACTAGATGCTGATTGGCTAAGCATATTAAACATACTTGTCATACTGAGGTAAGTTGTTTTCCATGTCCTTCAAGGCCATGGGAAACAACTTCTAGACAGGATCAAACCACTGTCTCCAAGGAAGGCCACTTGATTAAGAAAATTGCAGGACTAACTGTTTATGATCTATGTGGATGAAAAACACTTACTTAAAAACACTTAAATGTCAAGGTTATATAGTTTGAGTAATATTTGCTGAACTCAGGGTAAGATTTAAAGGTATAGTTCATTCTGAGTCTAAAAGTCCAGTTTAAAAGAATATATGAGTCCATATAGATATTGGGCCAAATGTCTGGATGAATAGGTTCTATAAATATGTCCTTTGAGTAAAATATATAAGGTCCTCCATAAACATGTCCATCACAGTACCAATAATAGAAAATGCCTCAGCTGAAATTACATGTTAATAATTATATTATAATTATTATATTATTAGAACTAACAAAACTTAAATGTAATTTGACATGGATAAAGCAACAATTTTGTTTATTCAATAACCAATTTTGGCTTGAATGCAAGAAAATAGTCTATTTGTAAAGCAGAGTCATTAATTCCCATAGCCCAAGTGCTAATTAAACTCACAATAATTCCTGTGTAGTATTAAGAGTGAGTAATTCACGCTATCTACATTTTGTATATTGATTAATGTGTGTGAAAATCACTATGTTGTTTGTTGTGCTGAAGTTAAATTTTATTGCTTCTATATATTTCAGTGATCACCTTCCAGTGATCAAATCATTCAGTGGAAAACTTGTTTGTATTGCTAGAATTGACCTGTGAAGAAAATGTCTCCTAGCTACAAATGCAACACTATTTTAAACACACTCTTATAGGTCACATGAAACTGCACACACCTTTGTGCTTTACTTTCCAGACCAGCTCAATTTCCCTCAAGGATGGACTCTGCTTACAAATCAGAGTAGTGACTGTACCTTTAAATTCAATGACGGCCCCAGAGGTTCTTTGATTGAACAGGAACAATTATTTACACTTTGTCGGAACAAACACACTTTATAAACTGTAGAGCATATTTTATCTTATATCACTTCTTACAATCTTGTGCATAGTTACCTTCCCATATCAAGTAGCTCTCATGACTTTCTGGTATGTTCGGTCATCCCACCTCATGGGAGATACTCAGGAGGAATTCTGTAACCAGCATCTGGGATGAACTCAACTGGGGTGCTTTTTCACTCATTAGGCAAAATTTATTAAATGCGTTATTTTTTCCGATCACTTGAAATTCCAATCGTGCGATCGGAATTTCGATCGATTCCTATCAATCGATCGGAATTTGCATTCGATTGATCGCTCGAAATTTCATTTCGGGCGATCAGAATTTCATTTTGAGGGATCATTTCGCCTTTAATAAATTTTGCCCATTGGGTATATTCCAGGCTCCAGACCTAGTGAACTTCCACTCTGAGGCCCTGTCGTTTTGTAGACCCTGCTCTAGATGTCTCATGATCCATCAGGGACACCTGGGAATCCTATACCCACTTAACCTACTCTTTATAGCTGTGGGTAATTATCACTTCTGAAGTGATCTTTAACTGGACCTCTGCTAGCTTACTCTGCTTGCAGGATCCTTCCACCCTCCTGGTGGAAGCCCTGGAGTCCAAAGACCCTTTTCTTTCCAAAACAACAGCTTATAATACCTCTGAGGACCTAACAAGTAATATAATCTAGTAATCTAGTAATCACTAGTAGTGATGAGTGATGACAACAATAATTGTTATCGAACCAATACAGTAATTGAGTTTTTAAATCATTGGATCGATAATCGGCATTCAATAAAGATTATCATATTGACAATCTGCGCCGCTGGGGTCAGATGTTACCTTGTTGTAGGTGCTGATTGCTGCTAACTGAGCAGCTCCACTGAGCATGGCTCATGCTGATTAACACTGCTCAGCTCAGCAAACCAGTGCCTGGGCGCTCACATTCAACTTCTCAACTTCCCCTGCAACAGAGCCTCACATTGACACCATTGGTCTCTGAACTGAAAGTTCCACTGTCATAATCCTCTGTACTGACAAAGTAAAAGTGTCTCACTAAATGCTGAATGTTAGAGCCTGCCCACTCTCTCAGTATCTGCCCAGCTACCCACCTGTCCCACCTAGTTGTCCACCTGTTAACTATATATCTTATATTGTCAATTTATCGATCCATATGCCTATCACTCTATCCATATACTATTTAATCTTGGTTTTCTTAACTAACCTATATAATCTATAAAACATTTAGATAAATTATATCCAAGCACTGCCATCTTTCTATCTATCTATCTATCTATCTATCTATCTATCTATCTATCTATCTATCTATCTATCTATCATGGTGGAGAGAAGTTCTGTATTCCAACTTGCTGCTCCTACAACTCTTTCTAAACTGATGTAAACAACATTTTTAGATTTTTCTTTGTTTTAAGTAAATGACAAGCAGACCGGCTTTATTAAAATTTTATTAGATCTACCTTTATTTTAATATGTTATAAAACAAGTGTCAGGATACTCTGGCTTACAGAAACAGTGCACTCTTGCATCTGCATTGTGTTTGTGAATTGTGTACATCGTGGGGGTAATTCAGCATAGTCTGAACTTACCCTCCGATCCTTCACCTCTGTTCACACAGACTGTTATGTGCTCGCTGATGTGCTGCGCGTGGACATCAGCGAATGCTTTAAAGGGATTCCAGTCTCGCGAGGTGAATCGAGTTGAGCCTCGCCGAGACTGGAATCCTTTTAAAGCATTCAGAACATCAGCAAGCACATAACAGTCTGTGCAAACAAAGGCAAAGGATCGGAGGGTAAGTTCAGACTATGCTGTGTGTGATCTGTTTAACAAATTGTTACTAAGTAATGATTCACAGTTTGTGGTCAAAATATCTAAATTGGGTTTCCAAAAAAAACAAAAAACAAATAAAATATAATTTGTGGATGAACCTAAGCTACTATAATGTCACCAAACTGACTTTTGACAATGAAAGGAGGTCTGAATATAGAAAATCTATGTAAAGTGTTTCACTGCTACGGTAACTACAGTATAGATTTACTTATAATGGCTTAAGTTTACTTTTACTGAAACAGAAATTTACATGATGTACTTTTACACTGTGCAGCCATCAATCTAAATCCCAGGCTGTGATAATACAAAAATACATTTTTTATACATTTATAAATTTCTTGACAACATATAAAGTGACACATGCCAAACATCTGGGATCCAAGGTTATCAAACAAATGCGGAAAGCAACACAGAAATATTTGTATTAAAGTATACATATGCTCAGTCAATTATTAGATTCCACCTTTATAACCCTGCACAGTTAACATTTTGTGCATATTAATGAAGTAGATTGGTTGAAATGTGTAAAATAAATGTTTTTATTAAGTATTTTGTTGTTTACAAAAAAACTTCAAAAATGTATATTGCTCAAAAGGTTCTAATTGTATGTAATAGTTACTATGCACACATGAAAGGTGAAAGATTTTATAGTAACACAAATCACAAAGTAGAAAGGTAGAAGCTATTACACTGAATTAACTAGAGCTTTTCCACCAATATATAATGTTATCAAATGATGTGCCTTACAGTAGTAAGATGTCTGTCTGAAGGCATTAGAGAAACAGTTCATTTCCTAAGGAAATAATACTATTAAAAGCAATTTTGTGTGTTTATTATATTGTTGTATAATATATTATTTCTACTTAATTTTAAATTCCTCAAAATTATGATTTACTTACTGGTTAATGCCAGCTGATATAAAGCTTCTAGTCACAACTTGACAGAATCCCAAAAGGGATAATCCTTCTCAAAGTATGAAGCTTAGGATGAGAGCATAGTGGGTACACCAATTCAACCTGCTTTTTCCACTGTAACCTTCTCTGATTGGTTAATGAATTGACAGATGGCCCACTTCCGCTACATGGAGCTGCTAACATGAAATAATTAGCACCAGGTAAAAAATCTCTATTTAGATTTCATTATTTATTTTGCAAATGCTATTGGTAAAAATGGAATTTATATTCACATTTGGTAAATTTATCTATATGAAGCAGTAGTCTCTGTTCCTTTAAATAGCTTTTGTTCATTTATTGCTATTGTGACTATATTAATATAGGATGAGAGGCTATCCACTTTAAAATAAATGAATACATGACCCAAATTATTTTATATTTTGCCCACAATAAACACTTTTCTAAAAAAAAAAAAAAAAATATTATTTAGTTTTTATTATATGCCTTACCAAATCACATAGGGGTAATTCAGGATAGTGCGAAGTGAGGTGCGAGTCCTCGCCTCACTTCGCACTGACTGATATGCTCTCGCTGATGTCCTGCACATGGACATCAGCGAGCACTTTAAAGGGATTCCAGTCTTTGCGAGAGCAAAAGAGTTGCCTCGCCGAGACTGGAATCCCTTTAAAGCGCTGACAATGACAAGCAATATACAGCTCCCGAGGAAGCCGAGGATCTCGGAGAAAAGCGTTAAGCACATAAAGGACTTGTCTGATAAGCGATTTTTTTACCTGTCACATTGTGAGTATTCAATTGTATTAATAAATTGTTGGAATCATACCAGATTTACACTATGGGCTTTTTGTCTATGCGTTTCCCTGCATACCATTGATGTGGACCCTGAGGACATACATTTGGAGTGACCTAAAGGTGTTTTAAGTGCTGTTTATTAAACTTCACCTGGTGAGTGCAAATCCACTAGGGTGTCAACACTCCCCAGCACAATACCAGCACCTGAATCTGCATAAGGATAAAAGCACGTGTACGATTTAATTCACATTTATGCATTATCCCTTAGCTCCAAACTTGAAACTCAGTGATTTTAATAATCAATAACTGATTATATCACTCATACGTCATGATCACCATCATCCGACAATATTATGCTGGGGGCATTTTTTCTGCCCTTTCTCCTGTTTTTCTCTCCAGTGCTGCCACACTTCCATCCGACGCATGGGACTATATTTGCATCATTTTCATTGAGGCACAAAGGCAGGTGTCCTCAGTGGTTCAAGCACAGGATTACATTTATTTCTGAACTTTATTTTAAACTAAGAACTCCACCACCTTTCTCTAACAGGTGCTACACATACGCACCAAACAAACTGTATTTTATACTTCTTTGTTCTAGTGCACACTTTTGCACATTTGCATTGTATTTACTATGTAAATACACATTTGCATTGTTTATATGTTTTGACCACTGTAGATAATGCAAATTCAGTTTCCCTTAGCAAAACTACCACAATATGTAACAGCATTTTATTATCATTCAAGGCCATTTTCATTTAACTGTAGCTGTTTCATACAGAGATTATCTTTCTCATTTCTGCCAATAAACTACCTTATATAGTTATGTGAAGTAATGCACCATAGCAGGCAATATGTCTATGCAGCTCTAACAACAGCTAAAATCAGAGATGATACATAATTCACTGTATGTAAAAATGTCTTTGATGTTAACATTATCTGAAGTTCAGTAACAAACCAAAACAGACCAGCTCCTACTAGCAACAAGAAAAGTGGAGACTCTCATGGTTCAAGCCTCATCTTACACAGTGCTTCTTTGCATCAATCACATCTGTAGACATGATTAATAGAATGGATGAGGTCATCTTTTAAACATTTAAACATTTGCTCAATCCATCCCCTCTAATTCAAATTAAGCTGCACATGTTTAACTGTTTAATATTTGTCATAGGCTTACATGCAAAATAAGCATGTACAAGATGACAATAAAAAAAAAATGGAGATTTTTTTTTTTTTGCTTTCTACTGCGACAATTCCTAGCAAATACTTTGTCCTGGATTCTGCAGCAGGATAGAAAGTCGTTTACTCTATGTTTTATGTTCAAATCGATCTGTTACTATTACAACTTCACCCTTCTTCCTAGTGATAAAGGCTTCAAACTCTCCAATTATTACCTTACTGGAGTTCTGAAAACACAGTCAACAAATCAGCGGTACTAGACACGGTCATTCATTAAAGTGTGAATTCGCATAGCATATTGAATTCGTATCGATTGACTATGCCGCACTACACATGCGACTGCGTCTGTTGCTGTCCACTGCTTCATGAATATGAAGAAGTGAATTTGCATCATCTTGTCACTGCGATCAGGATGATGCAAATTCACTTCTTCATATTCATGAAGCAGCAGACAGCAACAGACGCAGTCGCATGCGTAGTGCGGCATAGTCAGTCGGACAATTTATGAGTCATCTCACGGCTCAGTACATAGGAGGATCTTTGCCTTTGTTGTTTTTCACCTAATTTTATAGGGTTTATTCTCTTCCCCTTAGTGGGAATTTTTAACTGATTTTTTTTTTTTTTTATACTTCTGCTTTTTTCGTGTGTGTTTTTTTTGATAATTAATACAATTGATGTTTGTTTTAACTGTATGCTGTTTTCTCTCCCTTTTTTGTTATATTGCCCTTTTTTATCCTTGTTAGCACCATCAGTGCTACTTTTTTAATTTATTTGATTTCTGTATATTATTTGTGCTTACTTCTGCTTTTCTGATTTTTGCTCTAGTGTTAGGGACAGCCTTTTTAGGTAAGGAGAGGGGGAGGGATTTTCCCCACAAGAACGGCTCTCTGTATAGTGATTGATGTCACTTGGTGGGCTGGGTTTATCGGCACTACGCAGGAGAAGCCTGTACACAGAACGGCTAGGAGACAGATCTGTTTAAAAAAGAGGCAAGTATTAGTGATCCCAAAATATTTTTTACATGTTAATGTTTAAGTTTGCTTTTGATATGTATACTTGTTAGAAATAAATAAAGTTTTATTCAAACCTTTCATACCCTTTAAATATAGTTTTCAGTCACAAAATTAATTTTGAGATTACTACCGTATTTGCCGGCATATAAGACGACTGGGCGTATAAGACGACCCCCAACTTTTCCAGTTAAAATATAGAGTTTATGATATACTCGCCGTATAAGACTACCCCTCTTCCAATGCAAATCCTGCTTGGATTAGTCAGCTCTCCCTTCCTACCCAGCCCTCCCTTTCCCCAAGATTATCAGAGCACCATCACACTGTGCTGCCCCTACAATCCCTACCCTCTGAAGGAGGGGGATGCTATCTTAGTGCTCACCTCCCTCCTTTTCTCTCTCCCTACCTAGCTCCTCTGTTGCCCAGTTGTCTGTGCTGAGGGCTATAGCGTTTCCTCTCTCCAGCAATGATTAAACTTCCTGTTGCTCACAGGAAGTTACATCAATGCTGGGGGAGGAATGCTGTAGCGCTCAGCACAGACAGCTGGGCAACGGAAGAGCTAGGTAAGGAGAGAAAAAAGTGATACCCGGCATATAAGACGACCCCCAACTTTTCAGATGATTTTCAGGGGTTAAAATGTAGTCTTATATGCCAGCAAATACAGTATATATTAGCTAGTTGAATTTTATCTGTATTTTATGAGCTAAAATGTTTTCAAACAGGAACAAACCGCATGATTTATCATATAATATTCTTACTTTACTAAGAGCTGATATGTTCTATGATAATTATCTGTTCTACTCAATTTTTCCACTACATATCTTTGATCAGTATTGACTCTGCATAAAACAATATAAAATGTATGGGCTAAAAAAAACTATTATTAGCAAAATATTCAGATTTATAATAGGATTAAAAATAATATGTCTTTTCAGGCAATCATTTAAAAGAGACCTAATAGGAGGATATATATTTACTGTATGTGGTCCACATGAAAAAGATGATAATTAATAAAAGAAAAAGTGGCAAAAGGATGGGTATATGACCCAGAAATCCAAATGCAGAATAAGGGATGAATAATTTCAATGGTAATGTTGACTTTAAATCAGAAAACCTTCTTAGATTGGTTATTAAAATCATTTCAGACCTCTCTAGCTAATGTTATCACTGCTCCAGACCTAGGTTAGGAGCAAGAAAGTTACTTTGGCCTTATTAATTTATATTGCAAAGGGTAACATGATTTTTGGGGGTTATTCACTAAAGTGCGAATTCGACTGTTGAATTCTCAAACAGCGGATTCCCATAGCAAATCCGCGACAATTTCCCCACTGTAAAGTTGCGACAATTTTTTAAAGTTAAGATTGCCACAATTTTCCCATAATAAAGTCTCGACTGTGACAATATTCTCATTATAAAGACGCGACTGTGACAGTAGCAGCCTATTGCGACTGTCTTTATCTGGCGAATTCGCACCTATACACAACAATTCGGACTTTATTGAATAACCCCCAAAGTCTCAGGGCTTATTCGGATTCCAACACACAAGGATATTTGGTTTATAATGAATACTCACAGGTTATATGCACTCATTTCACAAGTACTGGGCATACTAGAATATTTCCATTCCCTGCAATAGTATTTGCTGCATTTTTACTTGATTATTTGTCATGAAAACTACTATTATTTAAGCATGTGAATGCATCCCTCTCTTGGACAAATTTTGGACTCAGCAGATAAGGCAATCAATGCCAGACTGAAAGGTAGGGGTTTGGAGACGTAAAACAAAGTGTAAACATAGGGACCAAAGAGAGGAAATATTTTAAATAGTGGCTAACACCTTGTTTCCTGGTGGACCGCAGATTTCTTGTTTCCTGTTCGGCCCCTGATCTTTTGCTTTGTGGTGGGCCCGGGATTTCCTGCTTCCTGGTGAGCCCCAGCTTTTCTGTTTGACCCTGAAGGCAATGTTGACTTAACATTCAATTGAAAATGATTTATCTGTACTTGGTAAAAAAAAAAAATGTTTTCCATTTTTATCCCTTATGACATGGCAAAAAGTGAATTGTCTATGATGTTACAGTTGGTTGGTCCTTAATAGACCGGCAATTTCCACCTTTATGCAATCATACTGAGAAACAAACAATGGATTAAACAAATCTTTATGAGGATTATTATATAATGTGCATATATACTGTATGCGTGCGTGTGTGCATGTATCATAATAACATAATGAATATACTTATCATTTATACATTTGTATGAATCAGTGTAATTCATTTTACATAATTTTTTTCCAAAGACTGACAAAGAGCATCTGGCATACTCTCTCAAGTCCTAAGTAAATAGCCTATGAAATAGCATATATTATGTCAGCTGTTAGATAAGAGCTTGGCAGTAATCAAAAGGAATTGACTGACTGTTTTGATTATCAGAGACAGCAGACTCTGACTGAAAAGTATAAATAGCATAAAACATAAACACTGGAATCCACACTCCCAATGGAGAAGTGTATCATAAAGATACATGTTGCTGACTCTGATGTGCATCACAGGTTTCATATTACAACATTATTGTGATTTAAAAGTGGGCTCGTGTCATAAGCCATTGATGTCGTTTAAGATATGGACTGCCTTGTATTCTGACAAAAGATTTCTAATGTATATATGGGTGCCATTTTTATCCAGTACAGATGTATGCATCCATATATCACCGAATCTGGCAGTTCTGAAATGGCTCACTAGATTATTTCAGTCTTCTTCAGGCATACACATGGGTTTATGGGTAACTGCTTATAAGAGTATTTGCAACATTTGATCTCAGTGTGCATTGAACTATTGCATTAGATTAGCCCTTTACTTGTTAGATTCAGGAGAAAGAAATTCATTCCTAATGTCATTCTTTTAAGTAATACATTTTGATAAAAATCATGGGATAACTAAAGGGCAAAATGCATCTCTATGTAAACAACCTGAAGATCCTTCCATTCTGTTTTGCTATTAATTGTTTTGCTATTTCATTTTAAGCCACACCCCTTTTAAACTGTAGTCACTCTCTAATTAAGGGACAAACCTATATTGTACTTAGATGTCTGCTGATAACAAATAACCTGAGACAATGCACTTGCTCGCTGATACAAACAAAAGATAAACAAAAGGGGGTTATAGCACCAGCACTCTAAGGCTGGGTTCACACTAGAGTAAAAAAGCACAGTGAATTTATAAAAGTGTGTCTAGAAAATACGCTGTGTATTTCAGTCCAGCATATATTCTAGACATGCTTTTCTATTGTACTTACCAAATACAGTGTGAACGCTCCTTCAGCATTCACTGCTCCTCCATTCTGGATGCATTTTATGCACGGTGTATATACACCAGCAAAAATGCAATGTCAAGCGTTTGTGCACTGGCATTATGTGCTAGTGTAGCCAAAACAAGGTAAGTACCATAGGGATTTGTGGTATGGCTTTTTTTTAATGCGCCATACATACACCGCTCATAAAAGTGCTAGTGTGAACCTAGCCTTAGAGCCCAGATGGTTAGAGGTGTCTATCATTTCTATTAAGTTCCCTATTATTGATCTGTTCTTAATTTATCCCACTGTAACCAGAGCAGTCACTTGTCATATTCTCTTGAATGTAAATGGATTGTAATGTTTTCCTTTACTTTTATCCAGTTAACTTTTGTAATTAATTCTTGCTAGTAGCACCCGAATCCACAGCGAATAAAGCTAACAAGAGCCGAAAGATACCAAGGAGCGCTGTCATGCTCAACCTAGCTCAGTCTGGAGAAGCTCTGACAGGAGGTGGCTTGCTGATATGCTGGAGATTGGTCAGTACTATGAATTTTCTTCAGCTGCTGCAGGGCACGAGTGTTGGCATAAAAGCACAACTACCCACGCCCCACAGCAGCTGAAGAAAAGGAACATTCACTCCATAAGACACATGGGTATTTTCCCCCAGCTTTTGGGGGGGAAAGTGTGTCTTATGGAGTATCTCTTATTTGATCAAGATAGGAAACACCCTGTTTGAAGTAATGATGAAAATTTTTAATGTTACACCCTGAGGGAAATGCTTTATGGAGAAATATAGGGAAGTCAAACAATGTTAGAGAGTAAAATTTTAATTTCAAGGCCCATTTATCCCAGGTTTCTAATAAATGAAGTATATAATAGGCTGCATATTAATTGTTTCAGATCTATTTTGTGAGTTTATCCAAAAAACCTATGAAATTGTTAGTTGAGTGCAAGGAACATTTTCAGTTTGAAACCAAGGCATTTGTGGATATTTGTGTATGTTTTCTATCATACCAAAAACTGAAATATGTGTATACCATCCTACACAAATTACAGTTTCTGTTAACTTTTATACAAGCAATACAACATCTTTATGATAAAAATACAGCAAATAATATCCTTTAGGGGCTATTATCTCAGGATATACAAATTAAAGGAGAAACAAGACAAGGATGTCCTCTCTCACTACTTTTATTTGCTCAATCACTAGAACTATTAACACAATTGATCAAAACTTATTTTGATGTAAAGGCCAATTACAATAATCTATATAGTGCAAATTACCCCAGCGTAATTAATAAACTTCCAAAAGATTTAAATACTTGGGGTAAATTTGGAAAATTGTAGTTTGGAAGTTAAAATGACCCAAGATTTTATACTCATTTACAACACTTCCAATTCATTTTCCAATCAAACAGGCTCAATCTCTTCAGAAATCTATATCACAATTTATATGGGTAGGAAAAAGACTTTGAATAAAATTGTCTATAATAATAAAGCCAAAACGAGGGGGTTGGGGCCTGGCTGCCGAGGGAAAACGGCACGTAAAGCAGAAGCTCCTGCTTAAAATAACTAAAATCAGGTAAAAGAGCCCTTTCCCTGAAAGTGACCACAATAGAGAGGCAGGAGAGAACCAGAGCTGCCACTCACTGGCCAACTGAGCGAAACGGAGCCCCGGTGACAGCGGAGACCCAGACAGTCCATGTGGCCCGGGCCTGGCATCTGACCTCAAGCAGTACGGGCACTGTAGAGGCAGTTGGGGGAACTTCCTGGCACTGAGTAAGGTGAGAGAAAAAAATAAGGCAGAGCACGTTGCAGACTTACAGATCACAGCCCCGATGGGGCCTGCCACGCTGACTGCCAAGCCACAGCTCCCCACAGCTCAGTCTTCCAACTTGACCGCGTGGTGCCTGCGCCCATCCGGAAAAGAGGTGAACTGCCAGGAGGAAGCACCGGAAGGCCAGAGGTCAGGAAGAGAACTGACCACCATCACTTCATAGGGAACGTGGATGATTGCCGCTGGCCCTGCAGGCCCCCTACAGTGTGAGGTAAGAGCATACCTGCAAGCAGAGGGGAGGAAGAAAGGAGACAAGGACAAGCCAGGAGAGGAGGAGGGGAGAAGGAAGGAGAGGGAGAGGGCAAAAATAAAAAGAGAAAGAAATATCCCCCAAAATCACAGCCTACCAGCCCTGTAAGATAAAGAAGGGGACTGAGGGGAAGAAAAGAAGGAGAGGAGGAAAGCAAGGAGGGAGAGAAAAGAAGAAGAGGGAAAAAAAAGTCCTTAAAACCAACACCACCCCCCTCTCCACCAAATCCCAAGAAATACCACCATGCCACAATAAAGAAAAAAATAACAAAAGCACCAGATAACACTCATCAAAAAAAAGCAGATGGGGGATGGCACCTGGACACGCATGGAGTAAGTCACATCTAGGACCAGCCCTGTTCCTTCTGCACCACAAAACGGCAATCCCAGCGACAAGAGTAATCCACAAAACTGACAGCACAACTGGAATGTGATATGCCCGGCAAAAAAAACAAAACAAACACCTAAAACGCTTACCAAATATTTCACCAAGCAAACATGCCAAGAAATTCCCCTTCCGCTATAACAAATATGGCCACCAGGACACGACAAAACAGATCCACAAGACCACCCAGCCCAAGAGACACTATTAACAGTACCAATAATGAAGAGCATGCTCACTGAACTACAAACATCGATCCAAGAAGACTTTCACCAAGTTATAAAAAACACACAAAAAGAGGTGCATGAGCTGGCAGACCGCTCAGACCACATTGAGAAAAAGATGGGAGAATTTGCAACAGCTCACAACCAAGCAGCCAACCTATACTCTGAAATGGAGGAAGAGATTGTGACTCTTAAAACAAAAATAGCTGATCTCGAGGACAGATCCAGGTGCAATAACCTCCATATTAGAGGGATCCCTGAAACAATCAACAACCTAGAGGCCTACTTACTTGAGTTCTTTGAACTCCTGCTCCCAAATATCGCACAGAAAGACATTGACCACTGCCATAGACTCCCAAAACCAAAAGGCCTCCCCCAAGATGCTCCAAGAGACACGATCCTGCGCCTAAACTACTATAAAACTAAGGAACTGCTCCTGACAGCATCAAAGCCCAACAAAAAAAGGAAAACGACAAATACAAACAACATCTATGGGAAATACCAAACTAACAGAACAAAACAAAAAATCTCCCTCCAAAAACATCACAAAAAATATAACAGAAATAAAGAAAAATTAGACCACCTAACACTGTCAAGCCTGGAAAACTCACTCAGGTATATGAATCTCACCCAATACTACAAAAGAAATAGAGCCACAGATCTTTTAGCCAGACAAGTAAAGATAAAACAAACAAAAAAGAATATTCAATCGATCCAAGTTTCCAAAACCCAAAAAGTAACAGACCCTAAACAAATAGCTGAAACTTTTGCCTCCTACTACTCATCACTCTATAATCTCAAAAACGATCCGAATACTCCACAACCAGAGCGTAAAACCATCCAAGACTACCTAGATAACATAACGCTCCCACTAACTACAGAAACCCAAAAAGAAGCTCTAGAGACCCCTATAACAATAGAAGAGGTAGAAGAAGCAATCACACAACTCCCAACCAATAAATCCCCAGGCCCCGATGGCCTGACAGCCATATACTACAAATCATACAAACATATACTAGGCCCTCACCTGCACAAACTTTTCACCCTATTTCAAGAAGAAGGCACCATAACCCCAGAAATGCTTCAAGCATCAATATCAACTATACCAAAAGAAGGCAAAGACCCAACTAAAGTCCAAAACTACAGACCAATAGCCCTTCTAAATTTAGATCTGAAAATCTATGCTAAAATATTAGCAAACCAATTACAAAACATACTCCCCACGTTAGTTAACCCAGACCAAGTGGGTTTTGTGAGAGCAAGACAAGCATCAGACACAACAAGAAGATTCATAAACCTAATAAATATAGCACACAATACAAAAAAAAACAGCCCCACTCCTATCACTGGATGCCGAAAAAGCCTTTGACAGAGTGCACTGGGAATATCTCAGACAAATTCTACACAAGTTTGCTTTAGGTCCGAAATACATCAAAGCAATAATGGCTCTCTATACTACCCCCACAACAAAATTCCACCTAAATGGAGTTGACTCAGACTCTTTTCCACTCACAAATGGCACGCACCAGGGATGTCCGCTCTCTCCATTGATCTTCAACTTAATTATGGAAACATTAGCCCAAACAATCAGACAAAACCCCTCCATAAACGGCCTTCAGTTAAAAGACTACAACCACAAAATAGGTCTATATGCTGATGATGTACTACTATATCTAACACAACCAGAAACAGACCTACCAAAAGTCTTTCAAGCACTAGCAGAATTCAGCAAAGTATCTTACTATAAGGTGAATGCGGACAAAACTCAAGCCCTCCCAATTTTAATGCAAGACACCACCTTAAAACAACTCCAAGA
>WMED01006291.1:0-18610 GCA_019650415.1 Pipa parva | reverse complement strand
TATGTCTCCCTGTCCCTAGTTCATCCTCACAATGTGCCGCTAACTGTACATAAGTGAATAATTTATCTGTTTCTGTGTCACCTTGCCTCTAGTTCATCCTTACAATATCCTATTAACTATATATAAATGAATAATACATCCCTTTTTTATGTCACCTTGTCCCTAGTTCAAGTTTAGTTGTTGACAAAATTAGTCACAGTCACCATTATCACTTTTGCCACACACCTTACGCCACACCGAAGCCCTGCCATCACCGCCCAATTCACCATTTTGGTGTGGTGAAATGAAACAGTTGAATTCAGAGCACTACACCTTGTCAAATTCACAACTGTGACTGGTTCCGTCTCTTGCTGAATACGTGAAGTACCTGTGCCCGTGAATGCAAAGAAATGTGAAGAGATCCATGAATCAGCAACTACTGTACTTAACCCAAATTAGCCACATATTTGCCACATTGCAGAGCTTGCTCAATAAGCAAACACGGGAAGTGGCAATCAAATTTATAGTTATATGCGACTATTTGGCCTTTAGTCAGTAAGGCCCTCAAGGTTTTGATCCAGATATTATTGTTTCTGCATCTGCATACTGTCCATTTGCCCTAGACTTTGACATGCAGAAATGGGAGGGTCTTTGTAAAAATAGGTGTGTGTTTTGTCAAATGAGATATGGTTAAATGTGGTTCAAATTTTAGTATGTAAATATTGCCAGGCATGGATGTGTAACCAAATTGTTAGAGTCACAAGATAAAATAATATCACAGACAAAACCTGTAGGGTTCAATAAACATGAATCAATTTAATAGGATCAGAGAGGCCATTGTCTTGTTCCCAGAATTCTTATAAGGCTTCTGTCTGACATGTTGGTCTTCCGGTAACTGGAGCACATTTACATATCCAATCTAACTATACAGTATATTGGCAATAGTCTGGGGCTAGAGCTTCCTTAGCTACAGATGCTTTTGATTTTCCATTGGTTAGTCTGACTCAGTCCAACTGATACTTTGCAAGGCCAATGCATGGCTTCCCTTCGGCTTAGCAAGAGCAGCATCTCACATAAGCCGCTATGTAAATGGAGTTTTCTCTTAGTTTTCTTCTTGTCTGTTTTTCTGATCAGAATTCCAAATAGATTCTGGAGAGTAGTCTTTGATCAAGATAATATTTTGGTAATTGTATTGAGGATAAATTTTCCCTCTTGGAAATTTGTGTTTTAGACTGTGGGGTTTTCTATCCTACGTTTTAAAGCTTTTTCATTATTTTTGTATGCTTGAAAGGCCTACAGTGACTTGAAAACTGACAATGTTTTGCAGACCTTTTTCTGAATGATCTTTAACTCCCTTCTGAAATTAGTTTTTCCTATTACTAATAAAATGTTTTAGACATTGCCCTACTTTCTTGCTATGAAAAGAATTTCAGAAAATGTCCATAGATATCGAGGCCTTGCCCCTTCCTTTCTGAAGGATTTAAAACCTCTGGAAAACTTAGGCCTCATTTTTCATTTAGAACTGAGATTGTCTACTTCTTGGGTTCTTCTGGAGTACCAGAAATACGTTACTTTCTTTCTTGTTTCATTCTGTCTTGGATAATTAACTGTTTGTTGTTAAGTGGTTTATCCTTTAATCCTTTGACTCCTAAGAGACGACCTGGATGTTGCATCTGTTAATCTGGGCTTAGTGAAATAGACCTGTTGAACACTGAGCCAGTGTCATATTCTTGATTCTGAACAGTTTTAATGGCCTGTTCTCAAACATAGGAGCAAGCATGTATTGGTGTTGCAACCTATAGTAACCAATTAGTTATTAGTTTTGGCCAGTTACTGCAGTTGGAGTAATGTAACAAAGAACTTGATTCGTTGCTGTGAGTGTTTGTGAATACACCCCTCAAAGAGGATCTCTCACCCGTACAGTGTTGTGATCTGTCACACCATTAAAGGAGAACTAAAGCGAAAAAATAAAAAAGGACTGTTAAAATACATACCTTATACAGAGCCAATTGATTACAGTCACAGCATGAGCTGTGCTGTAATTAGCCAGCATCGGATGCTTCACCAAATGCTTCCTTCACAGCGTTTGCTCACGGAAAAGCCAGTGCGAAGCTCCTCCCACCTTGTTTCACATCAGGTGAAAAATGGCTTAAACATCTTCATGTTCATTGTGGGGGCCAATGAGAACACTCCTCGCAATGAGTTTGATGATGTACGAACTCTTTGAATCAAGAAGAAGGAGCTGCCCGCTGGCTTCAGTGTCAGCCAGTGCTGTGAAGGAGGCATCGGGGGAAACATCGGCTGCTGGCTAATTACAGCACAGCCCATGCTGTGACTGTAATCAATCGGCTCTGTATAAGGTAAGTATTTTAACTGTCCTTTATTTATTTTTTTGCTTTAGGTCTCCGTTAAGAAGTTCTAAGTTTCTGCATGGCATTGTCCCCTAACATGACCATTTGTAAAAATGAAGGAAGCCATTTTAGCCAGAAGTTTTCTGACACAGTAATCCAGTAATAAAAAAACCCAAAACTTATTGTATAGCAAAGTGCTATTCTCAGCTTCATCTTATAAAAAGGTAATATGCTTCCTGTTGTTCTTTGCTTTATTTATCCTTATCCTGTGTAGTTAAGCTACAGTTAGAGAGTCACAGATTTCCGTATTTTGCTGTAATGTGTTTCAATCCAGTCATGCAGTGCTTTGGTTCTTAGGAATCCCTAGCTTTCACAGAAGCTTTTACTGCTACAATCATTTTTGTAAATATCAGTTAAGATGGACCTGTCACCTCTCCTGACGCCACTCCCCAGTGTGGCTGGGTTAAACTAATCTGCATCAATCAACTGAAATAAAAGATGGTATGCTGCCTTGTTTATTTGATTAGTTCTATGACAACAGCACTGTTCAGGGCAATGTAAATCCAATCAAATTCCACCAAGACCATGTTGAGGCAGGTTTGGTAGGAGATGCCTGCCTGCCCATTTTCAGACATCTTGGAGAAAGCACCAAATGAACAGGAATTGTCAGGATTTAAAACTTGCAGTTTTGAGCTGATCTTTGTGCAGTGATCAGTTCTGCAACTGCCCCATCAGCCCCCCATGGCTGTAAGTATATTACTTATTTTACTGTTTTCCTACCAAGTTGTTCCTTATGCAGCTAATGATTGGCAACAGTACTGCACAATCCAATATGAAATTCAGAACAGAAGGAGTTTTGATTGTCCACAAAGATTTCAGTCACTAGTGTAGCCATCAGCTGCATGGAGGATGACAGGGTAGGAAACAAAATATAATGGCTTACAGTTAAAAAAAATAATCTTAAAGGGGATCTGTAGTGTTTAGCAAATAAATGTGGTTTATTTAATAAAAAGTGGTTAGCATACTGATGCAAACCCCCACAAATTATATTTAAAAAAAAGTGACTTTTCAACATAAAACTCCTATTAATCTGCCTGCTTGAGCTGATCCTTACCTTTTGCTGGCTTCTTTCATATGAACAGTGGGAGTGGTTTTCCTTCTGAACAGGAAACTACTCTGCAGCACAGTGATTGGTTCTCTCTCTTTTATGCAAATCTTCATTCCAGCACCTTTACATGCAGCACAGTGATTGGTTCTCTCTCTCTTTTATGCTAATCTTCATTCCAGCCCTTTCACATACAGAAAATGTTTTTCTTGATAAGAACTTACATCACTCCTAAATATAAAGGTCAAATCTGTTATGCAGAAGATACTGCTTAAACATGTCTTCGTTACATCTATACCGATTATACTGTGCCTGTAGCACTCACATTGTACAGGGCGAAATTTATTAAAGTCGGAAAAGACTGCTCTGGGTCTTTCCGACTTTACTGAGAGAAATTTCATTTTGCGAGATTTCATTCGAGATCTTGAGATCGAGTTTCTCGATCCCTAGTTTTTGAATTTTTTTCCATGGAAAGGTAGCCATGCTACTAGTGTAAAGCATGCTACTAGTGTAAAGCAGGCTACTAGTGTAAAGCATGCTACTAGTGTAAAGCAGGCTACTAGTGTAAAGCAGGCTACTAGTGTAAAGCATGCTACTAGTGTAAAGCATGGCTACTTTTCCATGGAAAAAAAATAAAAGATTCGAGACCGAGAAACTCGGTCTCAAGATCTTGAATGAAATCATGTGAGAACAAAACGAAATTTCTCTCAGTGAAGTCGGAAAGACCCAGAGTGGTCTTTTCAGACTTTAATAAATTTCGCCCAATATTGACAATGTTAATGTTAAGAAAGAGTAGTATTGAAGTATTATATGAATATAGGGATGAGTACTGTAGTATCATATGATTAAAGGGATGAGTACTGTAGTATTATATGATTAGAGGGATGAGTACTGTAGTATTATATGAGTAGAGGGATGAGTACTGTAGTATTATATGAGTAGAGGGATGAGTACTGTAGGATTATATGATACTTTATTTGTACTAACCGTTCATTGTATAAGACAAGTTCTCGAGAGATATTCTCTCTTCATCAGGTCAGGGCAGTACTAAAGGTAATGCTAATGTTAACAGTGATCCTGGGCTGTGGATCATCAGTACAGGAATGCAGAGAGAGACAGAAGTTTTAAGGTGGGTGGGACAACTCTGTATACCACAATATATAATGATATGTACAGCTTCAACTGCTTAATCAAGCTTTAATACATAATATATAATATTTAATTTAGCCTAAAGGATTTTGGATTCCAGGATTTGGTTCCCCTTTAATATTAAAGTATCTTAGAATCTTCTGGCTTGTAGAGTTGCATATAGCCACACTAGAACAGAGGGTTATGGGTAGATTTTCCATAAATATGTGCCATTTTGCTCTCATTAATTCTGACTGGAAAAACTGGAGTAAAAATATATTGTATGTTGCCAACATTAAGGCACAAAATCCGTGTTCTATAGTGTCTGTGGTAATATTGCCGCACTGCAGGTCATTTGAAGCTTACACTGAATATTGTTTTCTTTTCAGGAGGCCTTCTGGAGGACACTAAACTCTTTGGGCAAACCTCTATTATAAGGAGTACATACCCCTGAGAGATCAGGATGCAGTAACTCTGCTAGCTCCTCTGAACCAGGTAGTGTGATCTGTGGAAAACAAGCTTTTCTTAACATGGAGAGCTGGAAAAATGTGCTCTTGGCACTTCCCTTCATTCATAAAGGTTTAAGAGGAGCTAGAAGTATATTGCTTCCTGGATCCATGGGAAGGAAAACTTGGTGGTGTGGATAAGTATGCTTGAATTGGTATAATTGCTCTATGCAATGAATTCTCAATCTCAGAAATTATTCTTATGATAAATTTATGATAATGCTACATTTATAGCTACCTACAACCCCAACCCCTGTAGGAACAAATCTCCTACTGCACTTCTCCCAGGCTTTAGGTTATCCACTTACCAAAATGGTATGAAATAAATATGCTCTCTTCTGGGAATTCCTAATAAACATCAAAATATTACTGAGACAACACTAGAACCGGTTTTAGTACTTACAACTTACATAACATTATCATGTTCCTCTTGTTTTCATCTCCACAAAGTCTATTTAAGTTGAATTCTGCACGATCCTGCAGAGAATTAATTTCCATCCCATCTGGAGTCTACCACCTCACTGACTCCTCAACTGCCTGCTACCATAGGATTCAGGAGAATTCATCAACGGGGCAATCTACTAACCTATATCAACCAATCAGAAGTTTTCTTGTATTATTCTTTCTTCCTTATACCAAAGAATGCTAATTGCTAATTGGTCACTGGACCTCAGTAAATGTTTGCCCCATTGATGAATTCCCCTGTAAATGCCCCAAATGACTGTGGACTCTGCAGTAAACAAAGTATCTGGCACATCCAGGCTAGATGAGAGGCTTTACTGTAGTAAGACTTCCATGCTCTTACTGGCCTCACTACAATAAAGCCTTTTATCTAGCCTAGATGTGCTTCGTACTTTGTTTACTGTAAGTTCTGTATGCCATGTCACCCGGCTTCTTCTTTGGTGGTTTTTGCAGTTTTGGGATTTTTACTTTACACTTGATCTGATGCCGTGCATGGAATGAAGCCACTCCTGTGTCTCTCCCTACGGTGGATCCAGCATAGGGTCAGAATCAGGACATACTGTATATTTTCACAATTTGGAACTTTGTTCTCACTGCGACATACAAATTGGCCCTAATTTCATACTGACAATCAGTCACTTGGCAACCCTGGGCCTGATATTCAAATAACAGATTGACTTACTATTCAATGTAAAAGAGCCTCAGCATTGTTCCACTGAAAAGACGTAAATCCTTGTGCATTTCTGACATGTGAGAACAAGAACTTTTGTTTATATCTGACACATTTTGGAATTAAAGAAATGCCCCATTAATTTTTTTAGTTTGTCCAAAACTACCTCCTGCATCAAATCAGACACACCCCTACTATGAATTCTAAGAATGTCTGAACACATTTTAAAGCTCCAGTATACCTTGTCCTGCATCTTCCTGTGTTTAGGTGGTCACAGGACTCTTCAGAGATTTGTCATGTCTGTATACTTTACAGCAGGATATACCTCAGCCCATTTCTAATGTGATCTCAGCATTGATGGTACTTCAGCTAATAAATATATTTGAAGCATTACTGCCATTATATTTATAAATGCTGACCAAATTTTATAAATACACCATTTTGGGTTTCCTTCATTGCTGTTTATTCCCTGGGAAAGAATCTAGTAGAACGGTTTAGGGTATTACATTGCAAGGCAGCTGCAGAGCATTTTGTGAAGAAGTGCTCGTGTTATTAGTGAAAAAAATCTTGATTGAAATCAGCAAACGGAAAGCAGATTTTTGTATTCGATACAGATGGTGTACATTAGCCTTGATGAAAGGGGCGATTTGTGAGGGAGCTAGGATGCATTATCTGAAATAGATCCGGAAGCCATCTTTTGAGTCTGGGAAAAAAAGTTGTCAACCTAGCGTTGTTTAAGTAATGTGTTTAGTATCAGTTCTAGAGTGAATAAAGGGGGCTCCGTTTTGGATGGCTTTACTATATTATATAAGTATTATATACTATATACTATAAATATAGTATTATATACTATATTTATATAAGTATTAATAGATATACTGTATCTTGGCCAGGAACATTCCCTCTCCACTTTTAAAACCAAATTGAAATCCGTATGGAGCACTAGCACTATTTATATGTATATATTTTATTTTTTTTCATAGTTATTGGTGCTTATTATATGTATTTATTGACCAATGTTTGTTGTTATTAGCACTTATTACCCCTCTATCTGTGTTTGTAATGTCTTCCTTCCACCTAGATTGTAAGCTCTGTGGGGCAGGGACCTCCAACCTCTTGTGTCAACCACAACCTGGCACCTAAAGTGAAGTATACTTGTATTGTACAATGCTCTTTTCCCATGTCTGTATTATATTTGTATCGCTGAATTGTACAGCGCTGCGTAAATTTGTGGCGTTTTACAAATAAAATTATACATCCATATATGTAATGGTTTTGTTAAAAAAAAAAATCAGTCTCATCATATCCCCACTAACTGTATTCTGTCAATATTCTATCTATTTCTATGTCACCTTGTCATTATGTCATGATGTTACTTAGTCGAAGTCGCCAATGTGACATTTGAATGGTCACGTTTTGCAACACCGGAGCCCCGCCATCGCCAGTCTGAAGTAGTGAAGTTAAATTCAGAGCTCCTCTGCTTAGTCAATAGTAGAAGTTCCTGTGTACACGAATGCAAAGAGCACTATAAAGTCGCAAATATCGTCGTCGCGCAAAATGGTCACATATTCGCCACTTCAGAGTTTGCTCGACAAGAGAACATGGGAAAGTGGAGAATAGTGGCAAATTCATAGCTCAAGGTTACTCTACAGACTTTAGTCAATGAGGCCCTTAAAATCACTGCTATTTGGCATTGCAGAATTTTCACCCACGAGGCCTTTGAAATACACAAGCAACTTGACCTAACTCCTGTCCCATGAACATGTACTGTAAAAAAAGAAATGCTCACTGTGTCCATAGCTTTACACAGTTAAATACATATACTCAGGCATCTTAAGTTCTCTTCAGTTTTCACACTTTAAACATGCCGAAATTAGAACCCAATGAAGCTGTGCCCAAGAGCATTCAAGATGGCTTTCACAGCACTTGCGTTGCCATAGAGTCAATGTGCACCTGTGAACCCATCATTGTTTAATAATAATTCTAATTCACCGATGAATTTCAAGCAGAACATTCACAAAAAGTAAAGCTACAAGTAGGGCAGCAAGGGTAGCTCTAGATTAAAATGGAATAACTTTTATAAGTACATCATGGAGGATGCATTTTTTTTTTTCTTTAAGACGTGGATTCACTTTTTCCGGCATGTTTATCAAATGCAAATTGCTTTACAGATGTGTGAATTCGCAACAATTCATCGCTTTTCTAACTTCCCTAAATTATAAAACATTGTTATTTTCTGCTATTTGGCTGATTTCTGCTCAATTCAACAACTTACGCTGCTTTCATACTTGCACTCCAATGTGGGGCTTATTCACGAAAACCCGAACAGTTGTGTATATTATGGAATTCACATTCATTTGCCACTTCCCGATCTTCGTAGACTTACGGAGCTCTTCACATGACATTGCATGTGCACGCTCAGGTAATTATGCTGTTCATCAAGTGTCGAAGTAGTGAATTTGACAAGGAGTACTACTCAAAAATTCACCAATTTTAATTTACCAGATCAAAGTCACAAATTAGGGGGCTGATAGCAGCGCTCTTACTGTTTGACTGACTACAATGCACTACGCAAAAGATGGCTACTGACGCAGCCAAAAATTCACTATGGGAATCCTCTGTTTACTGAATAATGAGTAGAGAATTGACTACTATCATCTCATTGATTAATAAGCCCCACTAGCGTCTATTTGCTGAGCATGCAAGAACAATTTGGGTATTCATCATGTCAAATTGGCATTTTACATAAGGAATACTGCAAGGAGCACACAAATTTGAAAGGGGGTAAATTAAGGGGCAAATGTCAGTATAAGCTAGGAATTATCTGCTATTGAACTGCATGTAAAAACAATAGTTTTAGAATGTTCTTCAGTGGTTATCATGATGCAAAAATGCATCAAAATGTTGGCATTGTATTTCTTTTAATTCATGTGTATTAGCAGTATGTTTTCGTTACTATATTAAGGGATAGTTATGGTGATACTCTCTCTTTTAAGCAGATCTATGTAAAGAAAGACACAACCGCTGTTGCACATTACAGTTCAAGTTCATTTAGGGTAGACTCTTGCAACCCAGTTAATACATGTAAGGGTGTAACAATAGAGTTACAGCAATGGCAACTGCCTCCACTAGGTATCCCCAAAGAGTCTGTGTGGGGCACACCATACCCAGGATTCCGTTAAGTCTTGTTTATTCTATATGTCGGGATGTGGCGACGCTGTATTAGAAGGGAGGCTGCGAAGCCGAGATTGTACCAGGGCCCAGGGATCTATAAATCTCTGTATGGAACCAATCTGTGCCCTAATTAATGCAAAGGATGCCACTGTAAAAACACCCTGCCCCCCACTGCCCATGTTAACGTCTGGTTCCAACCTATACGTAGTTTATGCAGCATTCCAATCAATGTTCCATTTATCTCCATGTCATTATACTGGTTCTGATGTTGGCATGTGCCAATTAGAATTTTCAGAATTGCAGGAAAGACCATAAGGAATTTACAGCCTTTGTAACTATATCTATATTATAAGTTTAATATATGACTGCATTTGTTATCCAGCTCATAGTGGGACTTAATAAATTTATCAAAATGTGTTTCAATATTTTTTTTTTCTTTTCTGACAAAGAAAAGGCCACAGTGCGCCCGCATATAAGCTTTTTTTTATGGCAAGTATGGTGCAGCTGCCGGCCTGAGACCCCTACCCTCCCTCCTTCCCTGTTTTTAAAGGGCCGGTGTCACACGCTTATTAACGAATCAGACTAATTAGCGCTGTGCTGTTACCCAGTAATTTCCCTGCCAGAGCGCACACTCCCCCATTAATTAGCAAACATAACGACATACTTGTTAGAGGGGGGAATCAGAGTGCAGCTATCTCTTACTGTGTCCTTTGTGCCCTAGAGGTGCCAGTCTCAGACTAATCCTGCCCAGTCTACTTGTTTGGATGCAAGATGTGCCAGGATTATATTTAGTTATAAAACGAGTGTCCTTATTGCATTCTCGTAAAAATATGCAGGGCAGGTAGAGAAGCTGTGGATTATGTAGAACTGTATTTTAGAATCTCTTGTTGCTGAGGTCCATGTTCCACTGTTTTCATCATGGGAGACACTGCAGAGATCACAGGTTCCATATGTTGCAGTAGCCATGTTAATAAGGATGTAATATGCAACCTAGCCAAGTTACATGCCTCTAAAACAATGACATATTGTGTTAGAATATTTTGACCTCAAATTCCATGGCCATTTGCTCATTATTTGAATTAAGACCTCACACTGTACACATGGCTTTGTAAATGTTTATTACTTACTGTCCACTAGTAAGGAACCTTAAAGCATTTCAGATCACCGCATATAAGCTGCAGTCTCTTATTGCAGAGAAGGGCATTGCTGTTTAGTCAACTGTCGCATTCTGTGTTATCACCTAAAAATATAGTTAAGTAACTTTCCCAAATGTGACATGGCCTACCACCTCGGATATGGCAGATTGAATCTTTTCAGTCCAACCCTATTGGCATTTATAAATATATCACTGGAAGGACTGCAGTTTAATCCCTCTGCCAAGCCCCAAGGGTGCCAGTTATACAACCCTTCTGTCACTTCTAAAAATGCCAGTTGCTCTGCCACCTGTCTGCTCCCATTAATTCTAGGACTGTGCCCCATGTGCAGTTCTAAACAGGCTGAATTATTTGTAGATTGAAAAAGAATTTAACGAGGACCTTTCCTAAACTTTCTCCCTCTTCAATAACATGTTATGCAGTCTAGGGGTATTGTCAATGGCATGGCGGTGTATTGCAATGAATCCTGGGGAATCTGGCAGTGCCCTGACAGAATGCTGTTATGGCATGTGGGGAATTGTAGTCCGGATGGGGATATTGTCAGTGGTCTCATGGTGTGCTGCAATGAATCATAGGGAATCATGACAAAATTCTGTTATGGTCTGTGGGGAATTGTGGTCTGGTCGAATATTGATATGATACATATAAAACCAGCAGAATGCTGTAATGGCCCATGAGAAATTCATTATTGACCCTTAAGAATGCCATTATTCATTGGGACAGGCTTGATGATGCAATTTGTAACATGCTGAGGACAGAGCCACTTGATCTGAAGGGATTGAATGTGGGTTATAGACAGGCTTGCAGGAGCATCAAAGAAAATGTAGGAAGAGTTTTGGCTTTATGGGGTCTTATGGCTTTATGGGGCTTTATTGGGCCTTACCCAGAAAACTTGCTGGTTTCCCTAGAGTTCCATCATTTGCTTAGTAAGCATGGAATCTTCTAGTGAAGCCAAGCATGTTTCTAGGTTCACTATGTAAAGAAAGATATAAACAACTACTGAAGGTTGCTTAGAACCTGTTTAGAGAAGAAACATGAAACCATGTTAGTATTAGTCACCGGTAACTTTGTTTTATTTAGATTTATATTTGGGCGAAAGTTATTACAGTCGAAAAGATCTATCTCTGCTGTTCAAGTTGATCCCGCGAGATTATCACTTGAGTTTTTCAATTGAATTTTTCAATGGAAAGGTAGCCATGCTACTAATATAAAATGTGGCTACCTTGCTTTAGAAAAGTTCAAGTGAAAAACTCGAGCGATGATCTCGTGACATCAACTTGAAACGCTGAGATCGGTCTTTTCATCTTTAATAACTTTCACCCATAGAATTAAATGTTATCAAACAAGTGTACATGCACCTGTAGATGCCTGTATAACTATACAGTATAACATAAATTAGTATTATCATATCAAGTCATATTATTCACTAAGGTGCGAATTCGACTGTCGAATTTGCAAACAGCAGATTCCCATAGCAAATCCACTACAATTTCCCCATTGTAAAGTCACAACAATTTTGTATAGTTAAGATTGCGACAATTTTCCCATAATAAAGTCACGACTGTGACAATATTCTCATTATAAAAATTCAGTTTTGAAGTTCCTTTATATATGGCAAACATTAGCTTGAATACATCCCCTAAAATAATTGGGGTTATGGTTTGGACATGGTTGTGTAATCCCACTGAGATCAAATGGTCTCTAAGAAACAATATTATCCATGTTTCTATAAACGGGCACAGGAGTTTCTTTGTTTGTATTATATTATTACTACATTTTGTGCATCTTCAGAAGGACATTGACTGCGGCAATACCTACCGTTCGCTTTAAGGTTCTAGGCTACTCAATGTTGCTTATTGGTACAGTAAATAGAGGACAGATAACCTACTAAAGACCAGAGTTTCTTTAAAAATAAAGCCAATTTTTTTAACAGATGCGCAATTAAAGAACAGTGCTCCCAGTGCTTCCAATTTTTTGGCATATTGTTAAACAAGGGATTCTTTTAGGTGGCAGTGTTTCCCACATGGTCTCTTAAAGGAGGTACTTACTTTGTTTACATCAATTCAGCCTTATCTGAGATTCTGAGTTATCCATTATCCAGGATATAAGAGTTAGCATCCTGATGATGTAATAGTAACTTAATCATTTGGGTTGTAAAATGACACCTGTTCATCATATGTAACCCTCCCAATGTTCACTACCCAGAGTCCGGTCTGAACTCACCTCTATTTTAAGCATAAGGGATTTCCACATGTTCCCTGGGATGACTTTATAATGAGTACTTTTTTGTAATACCTTATATATTTGTATGATGTAATCTTATCTTCCCTTAAGGTCCTGGGGAAAAAAAAACAGATGAAAATTTGATAGTGTGACCCCCAGTGTCTGTTATCCAGTGTAAACAAGCCTAAACTAAACCTATTAACTTGTGTGTACTGTAAGAGGTTGTGTATGTATGGGCCTTTGTAAGGCTGTACACACATGTTCAGTGTGACTGTATCACTTTGTTGTCTGTGTTAATAAGAGTCTGTGCGTGTATACTGTATCACTGTGTATGTGAGTAGCCCTGTGTATTCCTGGGCATTGTGTTTGTGTATGTAAGTGTAGTTTTGTGTATTCCTGGGTACGGAATAGTGCGTCTGTGAATAAGGGTATTTGTGTACAGTATGTGTTTGCTTGGGGACCGGTCATTGGGGTTATACACAAGGTTGTGTTTTAAACAATGCAGGTGAAACTATCTAAAATAATCACTGGAATAAACCGCATTGTAACAGGGCCGGTTATTTCATTTCTACTTTTCTCAAAGCACAATTTCATACATCACTCTCTCTGTCTTTAAATACCTTCCTATGTTTAATGTCTGTCCTATATTCTGATTACTGTACAGTACATCATCTCTGCATTGTTCTCTCATTGCTAGGGGTCTCACATTATATGATTTTCGATTAATATTTTATCAGACAACAATCCAAAAAGCACATTCTTATGATGTTTCCCTGTTAATACTAGCTATATATATATATATAAAACCCTTCTGCTTTAAGGCTAAATGGTAATGTAACATGACTGCTTAGAAAGTAAGTAACGCAGTCTGCAGGGAACATATGAGCTTATTATGTTAATCATCCACAACATGAGCATTTCATACATGGCCAGTATTAAAGGGATTTAAAGGGCACATCCTAGGTAATATATTCTTAACCAGTGTTGGTCAATTTCATAGTAGGCTGGTCACATCATACAACATCCTTTTAACCAGAGCCACAACTTGTGCCCTTAATTTGTGCCCTGAAATTTCAGAATGAACCCTTCCTAGACCTCAGGGTGAAAGTTTGGAGAAAGAAAACTTGCCGGTTTTACTTTGCCTTTAAATGTGTTTTGTAGCTAACTATGTTTAAAATATTTCATAGGATCAAAGTTTGGTATCCAATGGCTCCCACTGTTAAAATATATATAGAGTTAGATATATATATATATAGATATCTTGTTATCCAGAAACTTTAGACAACACCTAATTCTGCAATATAAGTCATCTTGTTAGTATCTGGATTTTGTATCATATCTGCCCATTCTGTTGTAAGTACACTGCACATTGTAATCATGTAAGTGAGTCATAACATATGCAGTGAAAGCCGATCAGTAAGGCTACATTAAAGGGATTTTTGACAAAAATAGACTTGTTTTTAAAAAAATTGATTTATAAATGGATATTAATTTAAAACTCCTTGCTTACAAGACCATACAGTAGCTGCAGGATGAGAGATTTGCTGTACGGTGGGGGGGGGGGGGGAATGACATACATCTCAAGAATTCAGCGTTTGTACTTCAAATGATACTGGTAATTTAATAGTTATCTACAGAGTGATCATAATAAGCTGTAACCTAATAGTGTTGCCCTTAGGTCAAAATCAGACTTGTACCTATGATGTCATAGGATTGTGGATGATGACATCTGCTTTTAGAATGGCAGGCTTAAACATATAGTTCTTTTATTATTCTTGCAAAGATGGCTGCTTTTGGTTTCTAGAAGGCTTGTCCCACAATCGGTTACTATGGAAACCAGGCAGAGCTCACAAAGTTACCATGGTTACTGAGGGGTTCAGCCTACTGAAAACGATAACTATGAAGCCATTAGGTGCATTCAGGGTCATATATTCAATCTATATATAACACATTCTGTAAACGCAACCACAAACATTGAACATATGCACCTCAATTTTTTTTTTCTTTTTTTCATCCTTTTTTTTACTTTGCTTCAAAAGAAAATTGTAGCTCACAGCGTGTTGGAGAGATTTGTCTTGAGAGTACTTTTTAACATTCATAAATATTTAATACACAGGTTAGAATTTACCTGGTTATACAGTAGAAAGGGTTAACCTTTTCGTTTTAAAAAAAGAATTTGAAATATTGGGTTCCCGTTTCGATGCCCATAGACGTGAATATTCTAATGCCGAAGGGTCTTTGCATTAAATAAGCTTTAACCATTTTTGTCAGGTTCTTTAAGTTGTGCACATTATATATATATATATTTGTGGTTATACAAACGTTTGTATATATTTGCGGTTCATTCAGTGCAGGGTTTCCCTTTATGCACAAGATGCCTATAAGAGACTCAGAGCCTCATTGAGTAAAGTCCGATCAGTCATGAAGAGCTGTGAATTTGCATCTATTCTCCCCTTCCCCATGTTTGCTGATTGAGCAAAGTCTGCGAAGTGGCGAATATGCGAACCAATTCGGGGCAAACACGTGAGATGAGAACTTACGGAGCTCTTTGCAACATTTTGCTGCGGAGTGGTGCACTGGTGCGAATATGACAATGTGAACTGCTCCAAATTCACCTGTTTCACTTCACCACTTCAGACTGGTGAATGGGAGGGTTAACGGCAGGACTCCAGTGTTGCATAAGGGGACTATTCATTCAATTGCGACAACGGCAACTGCGACAAAGTGACAACATGACCTAGGGACAAGGTAACATAGAAATAGATAGAATATTGACAGAATACAGTTAGTGGGATATGGTGAGACTGACGTCACTGCCCTTCACTGCTCGAATATGCCTCACTCTGCATGACTTCTCATCCTACTTCTATGTGACTGACTATGCCACACTACGCCTCCAACAGCGTTCGCCACTGCCTGTTTGACAACTGTATTCTCCACTTAGTCAGTCCTGTGAAGTGAATTTGCTGTTATTCTGGGGATGCAACTCAAATGGTAGCGAAGTGAATTCGACAGGCAAATTTGCACTTTAGTCAACGAGGCTTTTCAGGGAGGATAAAAAAGTATTTTTCTAATACTCAAATGATGAGCCTTACATTTTTCATTTCCCTTTGAATGAAATTATGAGTCACACAGATAAAGCTCTTTACGTTTATTGCATAATTTAGTTTGTGATTATTTGCACAAAGGGGTGTGGTCAGTTAGTGGGTGTGGCCTAAGGCGCCACGCATTCTGTGACTAAAGGCTCCCGAGATGTAAATTCAAGCACTGGGTCCATCTTACACACAACAAAGCTAGTGTAAGTGATGTTAATAGCAGTTGTCAGATGTAATAAAATGATTGACGCACACAAATGATTTCCCTCCCCCCCCCAAAAAAAAAAAAAATCTAATCACTGATAGTTTTCACACTGATTGGGGAGAAAGTTAAATTGTCTGTACTGCATATTTATCCATTCTATGCATTGGATTCCCTATTAGTAACTTAACTCACAGCCATTTTATTTTATTTTTTCAGCGGCTCTTTGTAATCAAATCCATTTTCATGAATATATTTCAGCTGGCTGTTAGTTATTATGGATCTAATTTCAAGGTGGCACTTGATCCAGCATATTTTTGTTTAATATGCAAACTGCGGAGTGTTCTATTTCCAGCAGATAATGCAGATCACTTTCATACAGTGCTGCATTTTCATTCTCATAGCGTCTCTCTCTATGTGACACTCTGGAGGTTATAAAGGGGGGGGGGGGGATATACAAAGACCAGAGTACTGTGTATGTGAGACTGATACTGTCTGACAATCATGAAAGCCCTCACTACATCATAGCGTGCTGCTTCAGGCTAAATAAACGCTGTTTCTTCTTTTTATACATTCAAATTACATAGAATGAAATGATGGTCGCACGCTAAGAAAAAGAAAATACTGTACATACGTATGAATTCTACGATTGTCTGACTTTGTATCATTTCAATAAAATAAAAAAGGGTGATGCAGGGCATCTTTAAAGTGCACCTGTCACCTCAAAACTCTAATACTAATTAAGGTTCTACTAATGAAATAAACTTTTGGGTAAATATATATGTATTTAAAAAATGTAGCTTTATACAGCGTTTCTCTCTGTCATCTTCCCTGTCAGCCTGACTTTTCTTTCCCAAGTCAGGATGGGTGGGGCTAAATGATGATTGACATTATAGCTCCTCCAACCAGATCCCTTAAATCAGTGATTTTCAACCAGTGTGCCGGATTGTAAGTTCGCTCTTTGCTGAATTACCCCCTATAGCTCCTCCAATCTGATGCCTGCTAGATCGTAATTTAAGGGATCTGGTTGAAGGAGCTATAATGTTAATGATCATTTAGCCCTGGCCACCTGACTCAGGAAAGAAAAAGTCAGGCTGACAGGGAAGATAAGAGAAACGCTGTATAAAGCTACATTTTTTAAAATACATATATATTTACAAAATGTTTATTTCATTAGTAGAACCTAAATTAGTATTAGAGTTTTGAGGTGACAGATGCACTTTAATACACACACAATCACCCAACCACTCAGTTTAAATCAGTAAAGATGAGATATTATTATTATTACATTTGTCTAGTTAAATTTCCGAACTCTATTGCTTTTTTTTATGTTTTTATATTTACTGATAGCAGTCATGTTGTTAAACCAACCAAAACCCAGTCCCATAGTTTTATATGACGCTTGAGATACTACATATTCATATATCAAAGACAAAATTACAATTTTTGGAAGCACAGATTGAATATATGATAACTTTAAATGCATTTGAGGCATTTTCATTTTGGGGGGCGTTACTGCTACCTCTACATGTAAACACTTTAGGAAGAGGTAAGGCCATATTTGGTAAAGCATTTATGGACAACCCAGGCCATTCAAATAAAGCTCATGTAAATCCATATCCATGCTTTTTACCTTTCTGCCACACAAACAAGATAAAGTTCCAGTTTGGTGAAAACAGTGACTTTATTGATTTAATGGGGCTGATTCATAAAAGAGTGAATTTTCCCTGCCACGTGAATTTGTATCTATTAAGTCATTGTATTGCAAAGTCAGTTCTGCTTGTTGACTTTTCTGTGTATTGTTGCAGCAATGTCATGAATTGTCCCAAAGTACTTTCTATACGAAGTCTGGAGAACATACAGTAATTGTCAGCATCTTGTAGGATACTTGATCCTAAAGAGGCGTATTGTCAAGTGATGCCCTCTTTACATAGACTACCTCCTGTCAATTTGTATGTATTAATATGATCAAGGACAATGTATTTCGGCAAGCATCACCGAGTATACCAGAAAGTAACAGGAAACAAGCGGTTGTCCCCCCAATTCACTGCTTGTTATTTAGCAAAATCAAAATGGCAAATTCATGCAGTGCACATTGGGAAAAGTTTACTAAAGTTGAAAACTGTTTTTTCTACTTTTTCAGCCGTTTTTCTCAATAGTTGAAGTCGTAAAAAATTCTGAAAAAAGTCATTTGAAAAAGTAAAAAAAACTTTTTAAAAAGTCAAAGAAATCATTTTCAACTTTAGTAAATTTTACCCAATATTGTGTGAATTTGCACTTCGACGCATGATGAATAATCAAATAGTGTTGTGAAGTTGCGAATTGCATGCGAATTTGCAACATGGCAAAAATGAATGTTTTTGAAGAATATGTGAGTGTGTGAATATTGAATAGCGAATAATAACTGAAGAATATGTGAGTGTGTGAATATTGAATAGTGAATAATAACTGAAGAATATGTGAGTGTGTGAATATTGAATAGTGAATAATAATTGAAGAACATGTGAGTGTGTGAATATTGAATAGTAAATAATAATTGAAGATTATGTGAGTGTGTGAAT
>WMED01006290.1:1123-18611 GCA_019650415.1 Pipa parva | reverse complement strand
GATATGATTAAAAATGTTTTGGTGTGTTTTTTTAAGACTCACAGTGTATATACAGTATATATAGATATATAAAAAATGTGGACTAACATGACCACCCTATCCCACCTTAGATATGTAAAGATATATAGATCTAAAAAAAGAGAGATTTTTAAAAAATTGTTGATCTCCTTTTACCTTTCTTTCCCAAATGCCCCTAATGAAACAGCCTTAGGTGGATGCATCTGATTTTGCATTCTCTGATATCATTCAGAGTACCAGTTATTTCCATCATCCGCAGTAAGGCTTTATTGTGCAAACCGATGGTGGGAAGGGATATATTATTTATATATCATTTTTGAGTACATCGCAACTATACTTTATTCTTTTTAAACAGCAAAATATCATTAGCATTTTCTTTAAATATTAATGTTGCACGGGGATATGCAAATTCCTCCAGCATCTTCACATCTGGGTTTAAAGGAAGGAGCTGCTGTCTAAGCACTACTAAACCTTCACTTCTTTCTTTTCCTAAACCTCTCTGCAAAAGATATATTCTAGAATCTGGTCACTAGAGGGTTGCAGCAACACATTACCATAAGGAAAGCTGTTTGTCTACAAGCAACTTGAAAACTTTTATAAAAAAAACACTAGCCTAGACTTTCTTCCATGTGTATAAGTCCCATATATGCAGAATGGGGCATGGTAATAAATGGTCAAAAAGCGGAAAAATACAATTTCCTGTACTTTTGAAACTTTGTAACCATCTTGCCTATTTTTCAGCTTTTAATGCTAGTTACCAAAATTTTTCACCTATTTTAAAGCACATCCCAAACCAGCAGCAAAGTACCTAAACATCCCAGACCAGCAACAAAGTACCTAAACATCCCAAACCAGCAGAAAAGTACCTAAACATCCCAAACCAGCAGCAAAGTACCTAAACATCCCAAACCAGCAGCAAAGTACCTAAACATCCCAAACCTGCAGCAAAGTACATAAACATCCCAAACCTGCAGCAAAGTACCTAAACATCCCAAACTAGCAGCAAAGTACCTAAACATCCCAAACCAGCAGCAAAGTACCTAAACATCCCAAACCAGCAGCAAAGTACCTAAACATCCCAAACCAGCAACAAAGTACCTAAACATCCCAAACCATCAGCAAAGTATCCAAACATCCCAAACCAGCAGCAAAGTACCTAAACATCCCAAACCAGCAGCAAAGTACCTAAACATCCCAAACTAGCACTGTTTTCTCTCATGGTACCATAGTGCAATGGCGCATTTGAGCACTGGTTGTAGCCACAACACATTTATCAACACATTTTTCATCTATGGGGGTTTCTGAGAGGTGGGACTTCAAACATGAATACGTAATGTGTTATAGAAAACTTAATAAATAACAGATGGCTGCAAAATGCAAATTTTCAGTAAGAAACATTCTGCAAATATTTTTCATTACATGGATTAAAACTGTGGACCTTGGCATTTTTTGTGGTAACCGCTTAGGTAAAAACTGTGAGTTTTAAAATAAGCAGTTATCATGGCTACAAACACCCATGAAGACATTTATACAAAGTTGAAAAGCTTGCCTGATTTTTTCCTGATTCGCTTAGCCCAAAATTATAAATTCAGGTAGAAATATATTGAAATATATTTTTGATTTCCACCTCACACCTGACCCATTGGAAATATTTGTTTACACAAGGCAAACAGTTCTCAGTGATGTCAAATTGAAAAAGAAGTTGGTATACCTGGCAAATCCAAAAATTCAAGGTAGGAAAGTGTTTTAAATATACAAAAGTATTTGTCCTTGCTTTTAAAAATAAAACTTACTTTTTTTGTTATGTTAAAATAGACTCTTCATTCTTGTTTTATTGTATACACACAACACAACAACCTATTATTTGTAAATGGCAGCTCAGGATTTGAGTCAAGAGTTAATCCGGTATTCCCTTGAATTTAATTTAACAGATTTGAATTAAATGAAACAGAAACAGTAGTGTCAGGACCACTTAGGACTTATGGGAAAAGTAGGCACAAGAAGGGTAATAATGTAATATATAATAGAAAAGATCTTAAAATAGCAATAACTATCCTTTTTTTTCTATCTTTTTTTGTCCTAATTTTCCCTTTAAATATAGTTTGTAAAAACAACTTTAGCACAGAATGTTTTATTGCCCTCTCACAGGGACTTGGAGGAGCCGAGTGGAAGCAGACAATGTGACCTCAGTCAGCTCAATTGCTAGCCAATTTCATGCTTGTAACTCATGAAAATGGACTTCTTTTCCTATTTTTACAGTGGTGTGCAGAGCAGGGACATAGAGGGAAGTAGAAACTGGAATAAGCAGAGAATTTTTTTATCTGATTATGTAATAGAGCTTGGTGACATATAAAAGTCTACAAAGAAGGATTGCTGATACACAGTGCGGCAACATAAGTCACCTACAGTCTGATTTGTTCAAATATTTAGATGTATCTAAACACAAAATGCAAATAATCCTCAGCAAAAGGAAAGGGGCCATCTGCAAATTTTGCAAAGTTTATGTAAACACAAGTGAGCTGTCATTAGCTAGTATGGTCTGCTCATGGAGTAAGCATACTGGGAAAATCTACTGGATCGATATGGAAAAGAAGCCCCGAAGGGGCAGCATGAACTTGGCGAGATGCCTGATAGGACTAGGTGATGGCAGCAGTGTGAAAAAGGGGAGGTAGAAGGGGTAGGGGAGTGAGAAAAGTGGGTGATAAAAGAGAAGGGACAAAGGAGTCAGGCAAAATTTTACTCATACCAGTGAAGAGTGAGGTTACAGCCATGACGTCATCATGTGGTGACAGCTTCCAGGAAGGAGAGCAGATGCCAGGAGGGGGAAAGAAGAGAGATCTTGGTCCCCACTGGTTCATGAGTCAGGCGGTGGGGATCAGGTAAGAGGGGCATCTAGGAGTGGGACAGAGAGTGAGCTTACAGGAAAGCTAGCTCAGGAAATGGGAGGGGGCCTTCACAATATTTCTTTTGAGATCTTGAGATCGTGTTTTTCGATCTTGATTTTTCAATTTTTTTTCCATGGAAAGGTAGCCATACTTAACATTAGTAGGATGGTTACCTTTCCATTAAAAAGTTTGAAAACTCAGGATCGAGAAACTCAATCTCGAAAGAAATATCACATGATCAATCCAAGATTTCTCTCAGTAAAGTCGGAATGACCCAGAGCAGTCTTTCTGACTTTAATAAATTTCACACCCTCCTGGGTTACAACAATTGGAAAAGTTACAACAAATGGAAAACAAAATTGCAGTAGACACGTCAGAATCTTCAGACGATGGTAAATGGCCTCAGGGGGACAGATGCGGCCCTTGTCTAGGATTTAAAGGGTTAATTATAATATGGTCAGAGATTATCCAAAGACGGGCTTGGGGAGGAGCAAAATCACATACCACCATAGACAGAGCTAGAATAAAAGTAAATAAGACAATCTCCAAATTAATTTAGAATAATGGGGGCATAGCTGTTAGACACAGGGAATTAGAAAGAGATAGGTCCCTTTTCCACCCAGATGGAGTACATTTAAACGATATAGGTTTGGACTTGTTCAACATTAAATTACAAGAGGCCATAGAAGTGGCTATAGTTTTGTGGCGGCAAACCCTGGCCTGAGGGAACATGCCGGTGTGCGTTGGTGGGGATTGTGTCAGTCTGCCTGTTGGACTGATGTTGGTAAAATGGAAATAGGTGCTTTGGTTGGACTGGAGAAGGAGGATATTTGGTATGGTTTTGGTATATGGAATGGTCTCCTCGATGGGCTGGGTCCTTATGTAGGAGTTGGAACGGTCCTAGGTGTGAGGACCCAACTAATGTGTTCACTCAGCCGGAGTTGGATGTGGCTAGTGGTGGGTACTGGCAATAAGAAGAGTGGACTAACATGTTCCTGGCAGGAAGAAGGGAATTTTTGTTAATAACTTATGAAATTTTTGATAAATGTTGGTGTGAAATATTGTTGTTAATAAATGCTATGGCCATTTAAAATCCAGATAATTGAGTCCGTTTGAATTGGGAAAAAGGGATATCAGGTCAGGAATGCACAGTTCATGTATATTTCCAAGCCCTGTCTCTAGGGCAGAATAGGGGAAGCAAATGTGTCAGTTTCCCATTTGGGAATGGCCTCTACTCCTACAATACAAACTTTTGCAGTGCTCTCAACCTTTTATTTCAGCTAGCAGATTCGATCCCTAGGTGCCGTGGCAGGTACCACAATTATAGGACCAATAAAGAACAGGACCACATTCTGCTTCCTTAGGAGATATACTCCTTTTATTTAAATCACCGCGTGTGAAAAACAGTCAATATTTTGGGGGCAAACCTCCCTTCGTTTGGATGCTGTTATTGTGCAATTCCCACAGATCTTATAACTAAATGAGAGATTATGCTTTAGCCAAAATGTGCTCTATACAAAGCTCTACTAATTGTCTTTTCTAATATACCTTTAGAACCAACCTCCAGCCCATTATCCACAGATACGATGGGCCATGGATTATTTATTGTGCAATTGCACACTATTTCAGAGACAAAAACTGAGCAACAGGGTTTCTCTATTAAAATGTAATGTACGTGACTTCTGGTAAAGGGACACTACAACTGTATTATCATGTAGTATACTCCTTCCATAATGTAGTTATTGGTCTCTGGCTGGCACACAGGGCCACCTACAAGAGGGAACAAGGTAAACTCTGTAATGGGTCCAGACATATCAGAAGAACTTGCCCACTGACCATTGGGCAGTGACTGAATGGAAGTCCTAAAAGTCCCCAAAATGTGGGCAATATCCCTACCTGTCTTCTAACTTTTGTTAGGCTGGGAGCCTATAAAAAACTAAACTGTGCTATAACTGAGGACCTCCCCCTACCCCCTACATACATATAAGGTGAAGAGTCTGAGGAGGGGTGAGAGTCCTTAGAAAATATTACCCGCCAGTCTTTACTATAAAATTATAATTACCTGTTATGGTGACTTTTCTTCTAGGCCATGAATTAACAGGCTTATGTTGTCTGCTACACCCATCCTGGTTAAGTAGCAAAAGTGATAGAATGATTTAAACCCCATACCTAGGTGTGTTTTGCACACTCACTACTATCTACCTTGTAGCATTAAAGCAGTATTAAAGGATGAGAAGAGTTGTTTATAAAGGCTCTTACACACAGATGTTCCATAAAATGTTTTAGCTGTAGTGTATTGCTCTGTGCTCAATAACATAATGATTCAGGGCATCTGTATGTTCTAGTTTTTCATTTGATCCTTATGGATCTGTCCACACACAGACATTTCTTTTCTGGGTAATATATCACATATAAACACAGCAAGCAGAATTTTGATACATTGCAAAGCTTTTTCTGTGTGTACAGCACCATAGGGCTCAAGTAAAACAAAAAAGTGGAACATGTAGTTGACCTGGATTGCCTTGAATTTGGACCCATAGGAACGCATCGCAGCTAAACGCTGCAAGAAAAGTCTACACCCCATACTCCATTGTACCTAGAGAGGAAATAGGGCTAACTAGAGGTTTGCTTTTACTTACTCCATTATATTATGTGCCACAAATAGAATAAATGGGTAAGTAGTTGAGATGTGTAGTATGTAACTTATATGAACATTTACTTCCCTCTCTGGTTGCTATAATCTGTGACAATAGAAACTAATAAATAGTCTAAATAAGAGTACTTCATAATCCGACAAAACATGGCAATCAAGAGCAATTGCAAGTTTTCTTAGATTACCACTGTCTACAGCATATTTAAATTCAATTTTAAGTTTATCATGTCCTTTAATCATATAGGAAAGTGAGCTGTGAGCAACCATAGTGTAAATAGCATTGTCACACTTCAATGCAAGAACTGTGTTTTACCGTCTTAAATAAAACATCAACGTAGATCCAATAAACAGATGCAAACTCAAAAAAGTAATTTAATAAGTAATTGCAATTTAATTGTTCTAAAAAACTTTACTGCAGCTGCATACATTCAATTCTCTCTAGAAATAGTAATAATATGTGCTGGGTCTCACGGCATCAGCTTATAAATTACTCTGTAATTGCATGGGATATGAGGAAAGATTGTGGGATAAGATGATTTTGCAAGTCTTAGTCATTGTTGGAATGACAATGAATTTCAGCAGACGCACAAGCGCGGGATGGAAATGATGCAATTCAATTTGCGGTCAATAAACTATTTAGATATCAATTTGAGTACCTTGGTTTGAAATTCGAATCAGATTGCTTCGTTTAGGAAATTGACTGCTGTAAATACTATTTTGAGACAAGCAGCAGAAAAATATCAGATGTGTTGTGATTATAGTCATATTGCTGTGCGGACAAGGTCCAGTTTTTGCAGAAATGGCACTGAAAGCATTAAGTGGTGACAGGATGACCTGTAAAGGTCTTCAAAGGTTAGAGGACAGACAAATGTTAGATTAGAGTGTGGGGTATGCAGTTAGAATGACAACAATTGGCCAAGTATTTCTTTTAAAATTGAACATTATTAGGGGGTTATTCACTAAGGTGCGAATTCGACTGTTGAATTCGCAAACAGCGGATTCCCATAGTAAATCCACAACAATTTCCCCATTGTAAAGTTGCAACAATGTTTTAATGTTAATATTGCGACAATTTTCCCATAATAAAGTCGCGACTGTGACAATATTCTCATTATAAAGATGTGACTGCGACAGTAGCAGCCTATTGCAACTGTCTTTCTCTGGTGAATTCACACCTATAGGCGAAAATTCAGACTTTAGTGAATAACCCCCTTAATGAGTTGTAACACTAGAATGTGGCATTTATTCCTACACAGTATTGGGGGTTATTCACTAAAGTCAAAATTGTTGCCTATAGGTGTGAGTTCGCCAGTTAAAGACAGTCGCAATAGACTGCTACTGTCACAGTCACGTCTTTATAAATGAGAATATTGTCACAGTCGTGACTTTACTATGGAAAACTGTCGCGGTTGCAACTTTACAATGGGGAATTTGTCGCTGTGGCGGATTTGCTGTGGGAATCCACAGTTTGAAAATTTGACAGTTGAATTCACACCTTAGTGAATAACCCCCAAGTTTGTTTTTGAAGATAAGTTTATGTTCTGTGTTATTTTGAGTAGGGTGAATTTAAATGTATCCTTTTATCCTTTCGCTTACCAGCCATTTAAAAAAAACACCCTAATTCATGAAGTGCCTCAGAAAGCCCAATTTGGCTGCAACTAGCCAACAACACAAAGCAATAAAATTCAGAAATTCAACTTTAAAGATGACATTTGTAAAAGTACTGCATTGGAATAACTACCATGGCAATCTGCAGCTCTCTGTCAGAAATGGTGTATCCCGGATGTGTAATAAATGTATAAATGAAGCATGATCACTACAACCGTACTCCCCATCTCCATTTTTTGGTCTGGGGGGGGGCGGAGTTTCAGGCTGGTGGCCATTGCCAGCTACTGTTTCAGTCTTAGTATACACCAGTGACCCAATGGCAAACCTACAGGGGTCATAGCAGTTGTGGCGGTAACCGGGCCCAATGCTCTGAGTCTAGGGGGTCCGGCTGCCTCTGTTGTGACCTCTGTAGTGTGCCAGAAGGGATAGGGGTCTCTGACGCAGATTGAAGGGATAGGGGTCTCTGACGCAGATTGCACACTGGGGCCCACCTCCAAGAAGTTCTGCCTCTTCAGTGGACACTTTAAATATGTAGTTATATGTGCAAAAACAAAAGTATCAAAATAAACAAAGAAAATCTGAAAAATGGCCAAAATGTATAAAATAGCAAACATTACAAGCAGGGAATTCCGTTCAAAGTATTTTACCCATTGATCTTTATGATTTTTTATTTTACATGAATGGTTTATAGTAACAACTCCAGTAATTTGTATAAATTCCTACACATGGGAACAAATGCACACGGCTCCAGTTAGGTTTAAAAGCAAGTAAAGCTCTAATTAGTAAAAACATGGTATATTGGTAGTTTAGCCAACAGCAGAATACACTGCGCAAAGGTGTGCTAATGAGGTTCACACTGCAGCATGAAAAACACACCTTTTTTTTTAATGAAATCTGAAATAGACATTTGTTCACTACAGAAAATGCGTTTGAAAATTCTGGACTAAGCAGGACAGTGGTGGATAAGTATTCAGTGGCATAACTAAGCATAACTAAAACAGCCCCCTCCATCCCCTTGTGTGATTGCTCAGGTTTTTAGAGCACAATACAGGTTAAGTTCTGCATTATGTAGTACTACCCAGGGTTGCTTTAGAAAGCATGGCCCCCACATCCCTACAATTCCCCACCCCCACCAACCAGTTACACTGTTCTATGCCCAGTACCAGTAACACCAAAAGCATTAAATTTCCCATCTGGATTGGCATGGCAGTTATTGAAATATAGCATTCGTAAAAATCTTAACTTTGAAGTTGAATTCATGATTTATTGCTTTTTGTCTGTTCTTACCTTTACTGATAGCAGCCATGCTATGAAGACTTCACCCAGTCCAGTTGTTTTCTATGGTGCTTATAAAGAGTTTAAAAGCTAAATATCTTACTTCATATACACAAGTTAGAAATTTTGGAAGCTCAGATTACAATTTTTGGTGTTACTGTTCTTTTAAATTCACCTTACTAAATCTGAAGGGAGTAACTATTTTGTAGCTTTTAGGATTCCATACCATGCTTTCGTCTGCTATAAAAAATGTCAGGCCTTATTATGGGAAACTGGGATTGGAGAGTCCAGTGGATTTCACTTAGTTCTCCTTCTATAGTGTATGTTCTAAAGGGAACTTCCTCTTTTCTACCCACCTTGTTGGGAAAGGAACCCTGGAAGTATTGTGCGGTAGGGTTAGATGTTGGCTCACCTCATCGAGGAGAATTCATGATTTAGTTAGAGGTAGGTAGTATCCCAACAAGGCCAGTATGTGGGTGTATCTGCCCCATGCAATGTCCCCAGTCAAGGTTTTAGTGATAAACAGGTCGCAATGACTGATTTGAGTTTCTATGGAATGTTTGCTTCATCAAAGTAAAGTAATGTGTCATCTATATCATGGAGATATAACTTGGTTCTTTGACCTTTGAGAAACTGGAGTATCTGATGTTATCTCTCATTTTAAATAAACTTTTCACAGTTTAAACATACTGATGCCTATTGTTTCTGCTTGATACATGAGGTTTAATGCACACATCTCCAATTTGCAAGGGGGAATCTTGCCCATGTATATTTACACTAAATTTGGGAGCTGTTAGTTGAAATGTGCATTGGATTTGGGGTTGTATCTCTCAGAGGCATATGGGTGTTGTAAACATTTGGTAAAGGCGTTAACTGTAGTGCTTCAGTCAGGGGGTGCAGTGGTTGAAGTGGCGATAAGGCTCGAGCACCCAGGGGACCCCAAAGCCAGCTCAGTGCTTCCAAAGCCAATGTGCAAGCAAAATTCTCTAGTGTTACTGGAGGGATTCTTCTGCCTACCTGAACTAAACTGCCAATCAAAGCCTGGCAGTTGTGATCATGTGGGGTGGGCAAGCACCAGGTCATGCTGTGATGCAGTTGAATAGGGAGATGGGTGCCAACTGGTCGATCACACTCTTAATAACTACTGTAAGTAGGCACTGCATTAGCAGTACCACATTAACTAAAATTATTTTATTTTACTTGCATTGTTTGGAGCCTTCCAGCTCCATTATTTCTTTGGGAATAAAAACAACACTGTTTTGGCTTTGAACAAAAGCACAACATCCATTATTAACTGCAGTTTTCTCTCATTAGTTCAACACAAAGAACCTAATTATTTCTCATCAAGCCACTGGGATTCTAACAACCCAAGGGGAACTCAACCCTGACTCAAAATGTGTTAACCCCTTTCAACACTCCTAAGTCACAGTAAGCTACATGTTCTATCCTTGGTCTTGACCCAAGAATCACTTCTGACTCATGATTTGGTGGAGGAAGGTGAAAGTGTCGGATCATTCCCTTCTTAAACCTTCTTAGAAAGACCAGGGCACATTGAGGGAAAGCCTAAATACTGTCCTAACTCTGATATTGCAATCAGATTATTCAGCTACCTACAGCTCTCTACAACTGCAGCATATTACAATAGTGCAGGTGAAGTGCCAACAATTCTCTCCATAATAATACATTTACTCCTTTTTATGTTATTATACAGATATAATAGGGGAAATAGAGAATAATAGCATTGAGTCTTTCAGAAAACGGAATATTAATCTTGACAAGAAACATCCACTTATAAATATAGCTAAAACCCCAGTCATAAATCCTAACAGGACTGCTGTATCTAGAGAGCAATTATTCATTAATCACATGATTACCATAAATGACTTAAGTACAGAAAATTAAATCATGCGCCTAAATCACATTCTTCCAGCACTTTTCTCATGGACATTACACATTATTTTTAGGCCTCCTTGATTATAAATCATTTTATAAATAAGATAGTTTGCAAACAGCACTCTGTTTTCAACTGGTAAAATAATACTATAAAAAAGGCCATTTATTTAGCTCTTTAGCTGAGATATGAAACAAGAGCGTTAAGCTTATCACGTGCTAAGTGAAGCAGCCGTCATAAGATTGAAGCATTTTATCTGAGTCATGACATGCATAAAAAAAGAGAAACTGTCAGATATTGAATATGTTTAAGCAAGCCTGGAAGTGTTTGTAGATCTACAGACTGATTTTTAAAATGATTTATCAGTTAGAACTTTTTTTTTTAAACCTAACATTGTAAAATAAACCTACTATACTGAGCGATAACAGTTAGATAAAAGCAGCAGACAGTTTAACCCCTTTCTTAGGGGCTTATTCATGAAAGTTTGCATAAAAGTTGGACTTTGTGCACCCCCATTCGCCACTTCATGATTTCTGCATATTTATCAAACTCTGTGATGTGGTGAATTTGCAACCAATTTGAGCGCTTACAACAGTTGCAAAATTATGGAGCTCTTCACCTCACTTTGCGTGCAAAGGCTATTCATCATTGGACTCAAATTCCCAGTTTTACTTCACCAGATCAAAGTGGATAATTAGGGGGTTGATGGCAGACCTCCTTCTGTTCCAATGACTATGCTGCACTATGCAATAAACCACAACCAGTGCCGTTTACTTCCTCACTATTTGCTGGTTAGTGAATAAGGAGTATAGCAAGTGATAAGGATTCACTTTGACAGTTGAATTCTCACTTTGATGAATAAGCCTCATATTAGAATAGATGTTGGAAGAAATTTAGGGTTAGTTAAGGGTAGGGATAATTTTGCTAAACTCCCCTAAATATGCATTTAAGTAGACTAATCAATCTTACTCTATGTGCTTAAAAGAGGAGAGGGTGCTAAGATAATGTTTATACGGTTGTTTAAAAGTATTATTAATAATAAGGACAGTGTAATTATGTTTTACCCCCACCTAGAGGGATTTGCTAGCATGGGTAACATTCTAGAAAAACAGATGGAATTTCCATGTGAGTCACTCAGGGGTTGGTCAATGTGACCAAAGTTATACACAACAATGTTCCTTAATAAATTAGGGCCTTCTCTATCCAGTCAGCTGAAGGAATAAATTTCTTTGCAAGGTGACCTGCCTAATAGAGTAGTGAGAGATAGGAAGGGAATACAGCTTATGTGACAAAGGGTGCCTGTAGAATGTGGTATTCTAGAATAAATTGCTCCAAAGATATACAGGAGTCGTTAGTTAAAGGAGAAGAAGACTACAGGCACATTAGAGTAGATTACTCTAGGTGTGTGACAAGGGCTAGAGGTCTTATCACAAAATACTTGCCCTAGAGGTAGGTAGATAAAGGGAAGTTTCCTTTTGTATGGCAAAAGAAGTCCAGCAGATTTTACAGTAAACATACAGCCCTGTTAGGGACTCTTAGTGCTTGTAAAAATACAGCCCTCAGTTAGGGACTCTTATTGCTTGTAAACATACAGCTCTCAGTTAGGGACTCTTAGTGCCTGAAAACATACAGCTCTCAGTTAGGGACTCATAGTGCTTGTAAACATACAGCTCTCATTTAGGGACTCACAGTGCTTGTACACATACAGCCCTCAGTTAGGGACTCATAGTGCTTGTAAATATACAGCTCTCAGTTAGGAACTCATAGTGCCTGAAAACATACAGCTCTCAGTTAGGGACTCATAGTGCTTGTAAACATACAGCTCTCAGTTAGGGACTCACCGTGCTTGTACACATACAGCCCTCAGTTAGGGACTCATAGTGCTTGTAAACATACAGCTCTCAGTTAGGGACTCAGTGCTCGTACACATACAGCCCTCAGTTAGGGACTCTGTTTAATAGAGTGAGGCTCTCTAGGATTCTGTTGTTGAAGATGTTAAACTGTGCATTCTGACTGCTGTCAATATTCTACTCATCTTGGTGATACTCAGGCCTGTTCTTTTCTATATTATTCTATATTATGTATGTTTCTATTTATATTGCTTTGCTAATAAAAGTTAGATATGTAGAGATTTAAAGGAAAGCATGGCTTTCATTCATTTGGGCACAAAAGGGTTATTTTACAGATAAACATGGTACTAAGGCCTATGCCATTTAAACTAAACCCCACAATGGGCAAGAGTGTACTGTGGTTCCTTTAGCATGATTATTTCATTGTTTACTGCATTGTGACTTCAAAGCATCCCACCCTGCAGTACAAAGCAGCCACAATGGCAGAAAAGACAACTCGCTCACGGACATTAAGCAATCATTTTGCAGAGAGCTACAATAACTGTCTGTGTGTTCTGCTGCAGCAGGCGTCAGTTCAAGCCGGCGTTATTAAACTGTTTATCATGTCTCCAGCTAATAAAACAAAAACTAATAAAGTCAGAGACGACTTGGAAAACACGCTTGTTTTGTTTCCGAGCATCACTTTGAGAACCAAAGTGAAATCTGAAAAGACCTACGGACTGGGTTAGAAAACTGCTTTCCAAAGTCGATTTGATTTAAAAAAAAAAAAAAAGTTAATAAAATAACAATCAATAGAATGTAAACAGTTCACATAAAAAAAAAAAAGGTTTTTCGTTTTTAAATAACGTTGAATATACCTTTAAAGGAATAAAAAAAGATAAAATAAATAGAAAAGACTGGCAGGTTGTAAGAGTCCCAGAGTGGCTGTAATCCATCAAACAAACAGGTTTCACTGCTTTAGTAAAGTGGCTTATGCCTTGGCATAGCTTAGTAAATATAATACTTAATGACCCCACAACTAAGGGGAGCAGGTTAGGATTTACTTCGTTTTTTTTTTTTGTTCACGTTTTCATGGGAATTTCTGAAATCAGCTGAAAATAAAACCTATTTCAGGTGCTGTGTTACAGCCCCTACCGAGTAAATAATATGAGCAGGAGTGCTGGAAACAGGATGAAAATCTTATAAGTGTTCTTATTTAAATTCCCTTTGTAGTCGAACAGGAAGACCTTACATATCCATCATTCAAACACAACACAAAGCAAACAATGAACGCTGCTCCCTGCCATTGGATATGTTGTAACTGGCAGCTAATGTTGTTTTGTTCCTTGCATGCTGATGGGATCAGTGACATGCAGGGAAGCTTGCTTTGGGGGATAGGGAATTAACCGTGTGATGCTCCAACACTTACAATAAGGCAGCTAAAATGTAAACATTAAAGGGCATTGTAAATACAGCAAAATAAATGAAAAAAAAAAAAAAAAGGGGAAAGGCGGTTGGGGTATAGCAGGAACATATAAAGGTATGAGTCAGAGATAAAGAAAGTGAATGGATCAGTAGGGAGTACATAAGTAGAAATGAATGGAGGAGGGATAATAAATATGAGTAGTGACTATACAGAATTCATGGGATGGAAACAAAGGAAGACTTATGGAGGAAGGGGACAGCAGGGGTGAGTGAACAAATGGCAGAGGGCAGATTATGAACAGTTTTGCCCTGTTTTCTATGGTCTATTGAATAAAGGGGTGTGTGTGTGGGGGGAATAGTGGTGCCCATTCATCTGCAAAGACAAAATGAACTAGGCAGTGCACTGCAGTATTGCTTAGAAGGATGAAACCATAGAGTGCAGATTACAGGAACTTATATATTAGAAGGGGCAAGTCCCAGTTTGGAAGGGGAAGCATGATGATTGTACCACCCAGGGCCCAAGGCAACATTAACCCACTAATATGTTCTGATGTAGAAATGAGAACGAAAGCCATGGAAGTAGAGGGCAGTAAAATTCTGCAATGGAAGGACACATAAAGGAAAGGAAATACGTTAGGCCACCCCTGTATCTACCTCTTATAGCCTAGAGGCCAAACAACTTAAAGGGATATTGTCAACAAAAAATCAAAAAATCCTTCTTGTGCCAGAAAAAAAAATGTAAATATAAGATGAACAGATTAGTTATGGGGGAAGTGTTATTTACCCATAGTAAAACAAAAGTTAGTAATGCACTTGTGTACAAGGGTGGGATATTTCCCAAGCCAAGACTCATTTTCTGAGTTTGTATTATTTAGTTTTCTCTCCAAAAGACAGCTGTCCCACTAGCCTTTACCGTAGGTATGCTGTCCTTGAAACAGAAAATCTGGCACGTTTGTCATAAAACCCCAGAAAGAGTCCCTATATAATTAATCATCATGGTGATTGGGATAAGTAAACAGGCACAAAGGGCCAGACAAATTGTACTAACAAAATATTTCATCCTCTGAAAAATAGATATTTCAATTGACAAAAACATAACTATTTACAAGTACATATGGATGGGATAGTTAGACAAAGGACAGCATCCCTGTAGTCTCCCAGGCAATAAAATGGTGAGTGCAAGCTCTGAGGGTCCAGGACTTGTAGAAGCTGGGAAATCTAATGTTCAATGCAACAGTCTAATTTATCATAAATGGAAGGCTTGTAAATTGTCCTCTTATGGGACTTGCACAACATGACACAGACTGTACAGCCTGGAAGACACAGTGGTTGCTTGGTTGCCATGGATTTCCTGTCTGCCATCCTGGTCCAGTACATAACGCCCAGAAGGCATTTGTGCCACTCCAGTGATCGAATTATTCTCCAGTTGCTTGACTTGTACACTGGCATTACTAGCTTCTGAAGAGGGACACTTCTGCCCTATTAAACTCTCACTGAGAAACTCCAAATTGCTGTTTGCGCAAAACACTTGATTATCTAGTGGCGACATGATATATGGCGAGAGAAATGGGATTTACAAAATGCAATGAAGGATGAAGTGATACTTCATTTTCCAGTGGTTTGCATTTATATTTCTATTTACTTCATATTGTGTTGTAGTTCTGAACATGTCCCTCAGAAAACAGGTTATTCAAATTTTTCTAGCTTCGGCTTTATTGAAATTCTTTTCCCCTCGTATATTCGGAGATCAAGACACCGGAATAACAGCTAGAGTGAAGATGAGCTTGTACAGCACGTTGTTTTAATATTTCTAAGAGAACCTGATCACAAATATCTTTTATCTGCCACCCCACCAATTATTATTCATTATACAATTCTCTCCCATCATGCAATTTGATTCTATTTCTTTGCCAGCATCTTATGTAACAGCTTCTTCCTATCAGTCACATGATCATACATTTGCCCTGTCCTGACTGACAGCACATACTTACCATATGTAGTGTAAGTATTGCACAGATAGCTATGCTGATCATGCCACTCTTGGACACACCCCAGTCTTTTACAGCCTATGTTAGTCATATACTAATTATATATCTGAAACATATAAATACTTTTTTTAAAACCTTGCTACTCGCAAGCGTCAAGAAAACAATGTAAAAGTGTTTTTACATTATTTTTTTTTTTTTTAGAACCTTGCTGGGAACTTCTTACCCTGTAGATTTATAGTGAATTATAACTGCAGTAAGTGTATTTGTTTATCTGTAATAAATTCCACTAAAAAAAGGATGTCGTTTCTGGTAACAGTTTCTATACATACACAAGTTTTATCCAGTATCATAAAGTTTGTACGATGGACCCACCTAGGCAGTTCTTTTTTACCACTGTCCCCAGAGGGACACATTAACATGCTACCCAGAGCTGCCTCATCCAATAGGCAGCAACGGCAATTATTTTTTTCTTAAACCAGAACTGATGTTACCCATCTGCCCCACCTCCACTTCCCCCTGCGCTAAGAGCTTCCTCCCCAATAATTACACCACCCTCCTCCCCTCCTTGGTAGTCATTGCTAACTGATACTTGTTGATTGTTGGAAAACACTGTGGCATGACACTCCATATGGGTAAAGAACCTGCCCTTTCCTTGAAAAAGAGCTACACTTAGACAAATAACACACTATTGAGTAATAAGCTCTAAGCTTTAGATCGGATTGCCTACCAGACCTGTAAAACTGTTCCTTTGTATCCAGAAGTCTGATCAATAAGTTGTTAAGTACTGTATACTGTTCATTGTATAGTTCTAGTATGTCATTAGGTCACTAAATTTAACATGGAGAAATGCTTACAATGGAGGCAGGTGTTCAGTGAAAACATTTTCTGTAGTATTTATGGTATATTTAAACTTAGCTACACAAGGAGGAAACCGTAATAAAGATGTGTTATATACCTATTAGTTTATGTTACCATAGGGCTTTGGTCAATGATTACCTTTGTTAAACTCTATAATACTACTGCATTACCTTGTGAATACTGGCATGTACTTCTTTAAATTAACAAAATGCGATTTTATATAACTATGTTATGACATGATGTGAAACAATGGTTACAGACGCAAAAAAGAAAAATCATGATAAATTTCCTTTAATAATTGTTTCTTCTTGTTAGGCCTCTAGCAGGAAGTAAATGGTTCCTATTTATCAAGTGCTGCTCGAGGGGGAAATATGTTAGCTCTGAGATGAAGTAAAGCATTTAGTCCAACCTTTAAATTCTTTCTTCAACGGCCCTATCATTTCCCAAGTTATTTTCTGATGTAGCATATTGGAAATCCAATCAATGCCAAGGCAGGATTAATGGCCCACTAAGAGAGATGCATGTAGGGTTGCTGCAGGACACTAATGAAAGGGATGAATGTAGCTGCTATGGAAAATACAACCTGTATAGAAGCAGCTATTATGGCTCCCACATCTTCCCTTAAATTGACAGTAATGGAGAGGGGGTTTCTCAGGCTATCCAGAAAGGTATATTCTCTGGATGTCCACTCAGGTACATCATAAAACCTATCCTTGTTCCCTTTAAACAGGGACATGTAAAACAAAGATTCAGCAGACAGATAAGTTCATCCATAAATTAATTTTTAGCATGTTATTCTAAGGGGGTTATTCTCTAAAGTTCAAATTCGACTGTCGAATTCTCAAGCAGCGGATTCCCATAGCAAATCCGCGACTGTGACAATTCTCCCATTGTGAAGTCGAGACTATGACAATTTTCAAAGTTGTGGCTATGACAATATTTCCATAGTAAATATATTCTCATTATTAAGATGCGACTGTGACAGTAGCAGTCTATTGCGAGTATCTTTAGCTGGCAAATTCACACCTTTATGCAGAGGCGGCCCTGGCCCTATTGGC
>WMED01006289.1:0-18611 GCA_019650415.1 Pipa parva | reverse complement strand
GTATTGCTGAGAAAATCTCAGCATTTTAAGTGCGCCTTATAGTCCGGAAAATACGGTAAGACAATACTACCCTCTATCCAGAAGCAATTTCTCTAAGCCTTGGCCAAAACAATTGTTTAGGAGCTAATAAATCTGTTCTTGCATACAGGTATCCCTAAGAAGATCTGGATGGATCAGGGTTCCCATTATTATTATGATAATGAGGGAATTGTGTAAACAACTACACATATGTGCACATCTGTACACAAAATGATTACCTCCTGGAAAGGATTAACAAGATAATATAGTGCATGTTAAAGTGGGTTGTTGTGAAAGATTGAAAGACTGGGATTGTATGTTATTATATTTACTATTTGCAATAGGAGAGGTACCTCAAACTTAAACTGTTTCTTTCCACTCCAAAGCACTTGTTCTAAAATACTGAATTTTCATTTGGATTATATTAGTCCCCAGCTACTTTCTGACATATGTGGGAAATTATCCTTAGGCCTCATGGGAACTATGCCTCAGTCTACCTGCATGATTTTGTCATATCTAAACCAGGAGACACATTTGGGAAAGGTTCAGGCCATTCTAGATTTGGGTGTAATCCAAACACAAATAAATATGTATTTTGTTTAGAGAAAGTCTGTTCTAGCAAGTGGATAATTAAATACCAGATTAATAAGGTTGATACAGGACATAATTCAGGGATTTCTTGGTCAAAGGGTCCAGAAATGGTATTATCTGCAGGTGTCCAGTGCTGATAAAGCCAAACTTTAAAAAGGACTTAGTTGTCCAAAGAAATACTTCTGATTTTGGCCTGGCTGCAGTCTTAGTCTAAGAGACGAATAGGAAGGGGCACCTAGTAATATATCTAAGCAAGTTGTTCTCTCACTGAGAAACCTATTGTGCATTGTCTGATGACCAACAGTGCTTCTCCAGATAAGGATGAGCAAAGGAGAGAATTGTATAAGAGTCAGGTCCTAGAGCAGGAGATAGGTGTTATATTTGTGTATGCAATTGTTTATTTACAACATGCTGATCGATTGCACAGCGCTGAGCAATTAAAAAATAATACAGACATGGGAAAAATGTTCAGCATCATACAAATGAAAGTTGCATGTACAAGTAATAAATAGCTATGCAGCATGTGTTTTGTATATTTTAAGATCACAAGTTTACCAATTAAATGATTTACTTCCCTGTGATTCTTGTTATTTTTAACTGTTTCCCCAGTAAAAGGGAAGATCTGGTCCTAGAACTATAAAGATTCTAAATTTCTAAAAACAAGGGATTATAGGGTGAAATTTACTAAAGTCGAAAGCATTTTTTTTTTTACTTTTTTGCCCGTTTTTCAAACTAAGAATAGGTGAAGGGGGAGGGGGCGAAAAGGTCACAAATGTAATTATCGACCTTTTCGCCCAATATTCGGGCAAAAAAGGACAAAAAAAATAATTTTCAACTTTAGTAAACTTCACCCATAGTGACAGTTTAGACCAGGGCCACAATGATTGTTTTGTAGCTGATCTGGGAAAATAGTATCCACACAGGCTATTTTGTTTTGGATCATAGACAATAATGAGTCGAAAGCCCTGACCTTCCTTCACTCCATTCACTCTGGGCAAAAATAAAATACTTAGGGACTCATTCTGAGAAGTTTAAATAGTTGTGCAGAGCTGTAAATTTGTGTCAATTCTCTACTTTCCCATGTTTGCTTATTGACTAAACTCTGCAAAGTGACCATATCAGGAGACTAAAGTAATCATGAACTCACAGAGCTCTTTGCATGCATGTGCACAGGTATTTCTATTATTGACTAAGCAGCAGAGTGTGTTGGAGGTGCGAATGCGACTAGGTGTACTGCTACAAATTCACCTGTTTGACTTCGCCACGTCAGAGTGGTGATTTGGGGGGTTGATGGCAAGACTCCAGTGTTGCATAAGGCGCCTATTTAATCAAAAGTCAAAATGGCGACTGCGATTAAATAACAACATTACCTAGGGACAAGGTTAGTGGAATATGGTGAGACTGACATTACTGCCCTTCACCTGCTGAATTTGCCTCATTTCGTATGACTTCTCATCCTTCTCCTCCTCTGTCCTGACTATGCCAAACTACAATTGCGACAGCAATCGCCACTGTCCCCCTGTTCAGGAAGTGTATTCTCCACTTAGTCAATAGTGAAAAGTGAATTTGCGTCTATTTTGGCGATGCGACTCGAACTGTAGAGAGGTGAATTCGATACCCTTTTGACAATTAGGCCCTTAAGCTTCCAGGGGAGCATTTATTTTAAAATATTCCATCACTCTTCTTTCTTATTCAGCAAAATAGTACAAACATTTAAACAAAAATGGTAGAAGCTCTATCCCGACAACAGACTAAAGCCACAAACACACAAGCCACTGACAAAATGTGATTGATAGGTAGTTATCAAATATCTTTAAAATTGTGGAAAGAACACACAGGTGTCATAATCACTTTAATTCTATTCCAGTGGTCAAAAAGGTGAAAGACTCTGAGATGTGCTTTGTTCCTCTATAAAGATGCCCTGTAACTTGTAATATCTTGGTAATCTTTCAGATGCTTAATTTTAGACTTCCTGAATTGAACCTCACAAAGTCTATTTATGTTCTTTTTCTGCCAAGTTGTACAAAACATTATGCTGGGAATTCAAGAGTTGGAATTGGCAGATGAATAAGTACTCCCTAAGTAGTACTTCCAGCCATTTAACATAAAGACCTGTTGGCACGTGACCTGAATATATATATATATATATATATATATATATACAGTATATATATATATATATATATATATCCCAAACAAGAAAAGAGTTTCCAAATTCTAATCAACTTGAGACTCTCTTAAGGATTTTAGTGGGATAATAAAAATGTGAGTGGATTTATAAATAGGATCTGGTCACAAGTGTTGAGAGTCCTGTTTAAAAATACACCTAATGCATTTACACATAATAGACATGTTGTCTGCATTTCATAAACATTTAATTTCTAGAAACCACAATACTTTCATTAAAAATGCATTAACTTTAGGGGGGGTGATACCTACATGTTACCAAGGATGGCTGATTTTTAGAAGGTCTCCCTTATCGGCCTGCCCCGTACATCATACCCTGTAGTAGACACCTAAATACCATCAAAAAGTCTTCCAACTGAATACAAAAAAGCAAGGTACCCATAACATGCAACATAGATGGAGGCCACATGCCAAGTTGATGCCCAACGAAGAACCTGCACTAATGGTCTAATAAGGTATAATACTTTCTCTAAGCATCTGTGTGCAAATTCTACTTTTCTAATTGTTGCATATACCATGATGTCTGCACTACATCCTGGAGTTTAGCACCACCACCACCAGAGGAGAAAATGTATTTTTTTGTTGTGCACTTCTACTTATCTATTTGAGCCTAAGCAAGAACCCATGAACACCCCTTTCACTCTTTACACCCTTTAAACTAGTGCAAACAGCAGAAAAATGCCTGGAGAAGTAAGCCAGATCCTCTGCAATAAATACTTTCCTCCCACAGCCCCAATGCAACTCTATTACTCCTTATACTGCGCTTCCTAAGTTAGCTGCCAATAAGACTAAACCAGTAGAGCATACAAAACTGAAATTGCCTATCTCCCACAGAGAAACTATTGGAACACATTATCAAAATCTTACAAATTAAGGGTAGACTATGCCCCATCAAAACACAATGTGCATAATCTCAGGGGCCACAAAGAAGAGGTTGAGAAAAGGGTAGACAAGGAAGAGAATAGAACACATGTTCTCACATGAATGGGCACACATGGACTCCATAAAGAACTATTATAGCACAATTCCTAAATTACAAAATAGAGATGCAATACATGCCTTTGTATAACTGACTCTGGGAAAATCAAACTGAGAACAGGTTACAAACCACATATAATAATGCTACAGGAGACTCATCTGGATGATGGGAAAATATTACATTTTAAATATCATGCCTTTTACTATAGAGGAACATCCGAGGTCTCCATTTTCAGTCTTAGAAATCCATGGTGTCTCCATAATCCAAATGAAAAAAGTTTTAAATGTTTTTCTCCTGTATACAATTCTCTATCCTGTAAAGATTTATCACTTGATACCCCAACAGTATCATTTATTATCTTTTTCAAACCAGTAAATACCTGTTCTGTGCCTTACAGATCATTGCAAACATAAACTACAGTATGTGCTCCTCTTGGCCCCTGTTGGGTATCAGTTCTAGTCAGTATGCCAGACAGGCAGTGCTACTGGCATTCAAGCGGAATGAACAAAAGGAGTGTCTGGTTATTAAACTGTGTGCAAAGAAGTTAAAATAAATGTGAAATCTAATTTTAATTTAAAAATGTCACCAGAAAGATCTCTATTAGACATTTGTATTTCTTGTTATAGTTTTGCTTTTGAAAATGATGCAGCCATTTTGTAATGAGTAGTTAAAGAGGACAATGGTACAGTTACTCAAGATGGGCTGTCTAAACAACTGAAAAAATATTTAAGTTTATGAAAACCAATAAAGACTTTGGTCAGTAATCAAGATATATTTAGTTGAGCAAACATGCAGCTCACAATAAGCAAATAGATTTATTTTAGATCCAATGAAAAGTGCTTCCTGTCTCATTAAGCTCGTAATCTTTGTGCGTTTATATAGCATAAAATCACTATGCTTAAATAAAGCGCAAAAATCTCCAACTTTTTCTGTTGCATATACAAATGTAACTTGTTTAGGGACTTGCAGAGGTACTTTTGCAGTGCAAGCAATTTCTACATATTTGCTGAACTCATAGTATCATATTAACTGTATGAAAATAGCACAAGGCCTTGCTATGCTAGAAACCTTAGCCTAACAACTGATGACTTATTGATTATAAATAAGATGTCTGTGTCTGATTTCCCATAATTTCTGGTAACAAAATGTAATAATTTGAGACTGTTGTTCAGATTACAAAGCTCTCTATACAGGTCAAGTAAGACAAGTACACCACATATTTTTAAGATATCAATAAGAGGCAGTGCTGGCAAGCACCATTAATGCACTCCACTACTAATGCAAAACATGACCACTTTTTCAAAAAACCAAAACAAAGTGATATTTCCCAGAATGCTACTGTTTTTTGGAAAGAGTAAAACATTTGTATTTTTTATTAAGCTAACCCTATTATTTTAACTGTAATCTACTTAAAAGGAAAATCCAAAATGCACAAACCTTTTACAAATGGTATAATGGTTGAATACTGCAACAGAATACATGTTAAGGGAACCATAAACCTAGCACAACATGTCTAGTATCTCTGTAGGGCTCAATAAATGTAATTAAGTGAACTTATCATTGCACCTCCGTTAATTATGGTTCCGAAGGTATGCACTGCAGGGTGTGTCACTTCTTTTAACTTGGAACTGCTATAACTTTGGTGTCCTCCAGTGTCCTGGGTACAAAAATACACTTCATCTCTTAACAGACCATAATCAAAGCATCTGCTTAAAGACTGAAAAGCTTGCTTTCATTCCACAATGCATGTTGCAACAATGTCAAGATCTTGAAATGTTAGAAAAACTGCTTACTGTGATAAGGTTTCTGTGCAAGGGATAATAGCAAAATAAAATTATGTATTTAACAGAAAAATAAAATAATAAGATTTCACAAAAATGTTTCAGAACCTATAATGAAGTATCTTATTTTATTTTTTTTACTTTTTATCCCCTTTAATATGGTGCATATTAATCAGCACACCCTTTCATACACATATTATCACCAAAAGATATCATATAACATATACTGAGAACAAATATAAGGAGAACACTTGTAAATCACTGTATTTTAATCCTTTATTTACCAAAGCAGTTCTTTTATTCTCCTGACTGCACATACTTAATGCCATTTACCAGTTTCCTCAAGAGACTTGGATTAATTCTACTTTAAAAGAAAACAGGTTCAGTGGTTTAATTTGTACTCTCTTGGGAAAGTTTACCTAAATAAAGGTTCACTACACTACTTTGTAATGAGCCTTGCCTAAGGATGAATGAGTCACAAGAATAATGTTTCAGGATAAAGGCATGCGCCAATGCCTTTCTGCGGAAGTTAGTGGTATTGACTTTTCCGGGGATTACAGATCAATCGATACCCATACAGTGACACTAATGAGAAGTAATGTGATATGGCAAACTAGTTATGATGGCAGAACAGTTACAGAAGCCCAAAGTTTGTAAGCATTTTCTAGTGAGACTTTGAAATTAGAATGAATTAAAACCACAGACATTTTTGGTTTGCAAAATGATTAAACCATAGTCATGTTAGATATTTCTAGTGTAATAAACTTGGTGCACAAAAAGAGGAAAATGCAGTGCTTTTAGCTGGTGCCATGACAACTTGGTCTGGCACAAAATGGTATCTACTGATTTCAGTAATTCTCATTTTGAAGAGAAAGAGTATCTGGGATGGGGTACTAATTTTGGTGGTGATTAAATGAAAGGTGAAGGTTTAGCAGAAGCAATGGTGATTCCACGTTAAAACATTTTCAATGTTAAAACATTTGGGATCACTCACTGGGGTTGAGTACACTCAAGGAGTGATGTCATTTGTCTGCTATAAAGACTGATGGGATTATAAGGCTCAGGCAGCAAATTCTATCATGCAAACACAAATGTAACTATAACTTTTTTTGCATTTTTATCATCATCACAAAATATTCTACAAACGTTTGTATATTAAAATAATCCTAATTGGTTTCCATAACAGTGCTGTATTTTATGTTCTTAAAGAAAGCCTGTTTTCACTAAATGACTATTTTAAAAAAACTCTTTTTTTGCCTTGAAACAGGTCATTTATATCAAGAACAGCGCTATAAGCTCAACAGGCTATAATGTGAACTACAAATATGAGAGGGTTTTTGGCTAAAGTTAGAATTCGACTGTCGAATTCTCAAACAACAGAATCCGCGATAATGTTCCCAAAATGAAGATGCGACAGTAGCAGTCTGTTGCAACTGTCAATAAGCTGGCACATTCACACCTTTACGTAACAATTCAGACTTTAGCCAATAACCCCTAGATCAGGGGTCCCCAAACAAAGGCCTGCGGGCCTCATCCGGCCCCCTGAGGCCATTTACCCGGCCCCCAATGCCAGGGCCGGGGCTAGGGGTAGACAGGGCGCTAATGATGTAACTACATATCATCAGGAAGCGGTGGTGAGGAGGAAGTGAGGAGCGCAGTAGCTGTAATCATTACAGAAGACGGAGCCAAGCAGGGGAAGAGGTAGGGATGGAAAAAGGGGGGGGGGGAAAGCACCAGGATAGTGCCCCCACTTTAGAGGACATGGAATAAGGAGGGGGTTGTGGGGAAAGCAGCACAGTGTGGGAGTGGGTTGTGGGTCAGGAAGCAAAATGTATTTTAAATATTATATTTGTTCCCATTTTTTTTTTTTTAACTTTAAAGGAGAACTAACGTCAAAAAATAAAAAAACAAGTGTTACAATACTTACCTTATAGTGAGCCAGCTTCTGATGCATCCCCCTATGCTTCTTCACAGTGCTGGCTGACTGGCAGCCAGCATCTTGGCTCCTCCCACCCTGTTACACCTTGGGTGTTTTAGGGCTTAAACATCATCACATTCAGTGTGAGGGCCAATGAGAATGCTCCCCGCAATGAGCGTGATGATGTATGAGGCCTGGGAATGAAAAGAAGGTGTGTGGCTCTGTGTCAGCCAGCGCGCTGTGCAGGAGGCGTCGGGGGAAGCATTGGGAGCCGGCTAATTATAGAACAGCTCATGCTGTAACTGTAATCAATCGGCTCAGTATAAGGTAAGTATTTTAACACTTGTTTTTAATTTTTCAGCTTTAAGTCTCCTTTAAAATAAAATTTGTGCAGTGTGCATAGGGATTTTCATAGGTTTTTTTAAAGTCCGGCCCTCCATCGGTCTGAGGGACGGTGAACTGGCGCCCTGTGTAAAAAGTTTGGGGACCTCTGCCCTAGATAGTTACTGGATATTTAATCTGTGCTTCTAAAAATTATAAATTATACCTATAAAGTACAATATTTAGCTATTTAGCTTTAAAAATTGCGCTTTCGGCACACTTTCTAAATATGTATTATATAGTGAACCATAAAAAAATACTGGAACTTGGTGAGGTCTTCTGCAATCAGAAAATATAAAAACAGACAGACCACAAATCACTTTAAAGATGACATTTTCACAAGTGCTGTATTTGAATAACTGTCATGCCAATCCAAATGGAAATTTGTATTATTTTGTTGGTACTGGTCCTTCAAATGCATCTTAAATAAATTGATAGAAATGTGCCTGCATTACCATGCCTGTTTATTGATAACCCTCATATACTTTACTCTGGGCTGTGTACAAGCTCTGTTATTGAATATGAATGACAATGGATAATTGATACATGAGGATCAATGGATCAGGAAATACACTTATTACATGGAGAAGCACACACATGGAAAAGCTAATCCATTTCGAAGTTTAATTTAATTCTGGTCCAGCAACTTCTGCCTCATCAGTACATCATACTTATAGTAACTGCTCCCGGATGCAAACAAATGGAGTAATAAAACATGAGGCATAGGGAAACACACAGCCATAGGAATGAGATGTGTGTATAGCGCTGCATAGCTTCTGCCTTTGTGAAGACTGTTAAAAACGGATTGTCCAGGGACATTATCACAAAGCTGCAAACAAAAACTGGGGAAATCATTTACTCTACCATGTCAGGGCAGAAATTGTGTAATAGTATCACTTCTGGAAATTGCATCCTTTCTAGGGGAGATTTGAATGGGAAAATATAAATATACTATTAATGTGAACAGGGTTACATTATAAAATGTAACAAAGGAGGTGATTCTGGTTTGGCTCTCATAAATCCCTATCCTCTGAAAAGCAATAGTTGTTATCAGTATTAACACTGAATCCTCCTTCGCTGAACTTGGGACCTGGGATGCTAAGCATTTTCTGCCCTGACTTTATTTATCTCAGAACAGCAGTTATCAAACATTGAACCTGCAGGGCCCCATATTATACCTTCATGCTTTGCATAATATTTGCTAACTGCTGACCACACAGTCATAATATTGTCTTGCGCTCCCAGGGTGCCAGTGGAAAAGTCTGATTTGTTTCGTGGCTATCTCCTGAATTTTTCCTCAATGGGGAAAGAGATCAAATATGAAGCAAGAACAGAGATCTTTCCAATTAGGTATTACACTGTTAAGTTTCCCCACTTCTTAATCCCCATGCCACTGGCAGAGTCATTAATAGAAAACAGCATTAGAAGAAGATTTCTCTACATCAGGAGTTTTCAAAATTCTTTCACTAGGGCCTAGTATTTTTATTATTAGGCCTCCACAACTGTATACATTTCTACTTAAATATGCCTGCAACTTCTGCCTTGGTAGAGGTCATAGAAATATTATACCATCAAACAACCACATAAAATCACAACTAGCTAAAACACACATCCCATTGGGCTCTGAAATTACAACCCATCAATATCACTATAGCCCAATTTCCCACACCACTTCAAATCAGTGGTGGCCTGATCAGTGCATGACATGTACACAAACTGTAACTAATGCATGCCACATAGTAGCCCCAATAACACTCTAGAAATTAAGTGTATACTTTTAAGTGTATTCATATATACTTTCACATTCTTTGGTCATAACCAACCCCCCCCCCCCAAAAGAACCTAAAACATTGGACAGTTTACACCATTTACTGAATAAACTGTCTGCAATGTTGTGATTGGCAGTCATCTGTCATCAGAATTATGTATTTCCCATATACTGCAATAAATCCTGAACCTACTTAATGTGTACATAATTCAGAGACTCATCACAGTACAATATTATGATACAGTCACTGACAAAGGCCACAGATTTATATGGTTGATCTGACATCCATTTTGAAGAGATAGAATGTCTGATTTTTTGTTCCTTACCTAACTTTTCTCTGGACCTCACAGTTTAAGAACCACTGATCTATATAAACAGTACATTTCAAAGTATAATGGGAAATAGTTATTGTATGTGCAACTCCTGTAAACTAAACACATTTCTACATGAAAGAATTAGCATACAATGGGGTGACACTGGAACCCATGGCAGTACCTTATATCTGAACATAATCTGAACGTAATACAGTGGAAGTAGTCTTCTTGCATCAAAATTAAATTCATTATCAACAGTGGCATCTTAGGGCCTCTTTTGCAACATTCACACCATCCTTCCTTCGTAACATTGCCAAGATCTGTCCATTTCTCTCTCATGCCACACCCTCATTCATACCCTCATCTTATACTGCTTGGACTATTGCAATGTCCTTCTAACTGGCCTTCCAGCTTCCCATCTTTCCCCACTCCAATCTTTTCTAAACTCTGCTGCTAGAATTATCTCCCTCTCTCCAAAGAAGTCTCCCTTACAACTCCTGTCTGCTCCTCGGCTCCCAGCTAAAAAACGTATTATTTACAGTGTCCTACTTTTGACATTGAAAGCACTTCACTCTGTTGCTCCTCCCTACATATCTTCCCTTGTTTGCCCATATACACCTAGCCGTCAACTCTTCTCTTCACAAGGCAACCTTTTTCATAAACCCCTTACAAAGACTGCTCATTCTTGTCTGAGATCCTTCTCTCCTGCTGCCTTTATTTTTGGAATACTATACCCCTCTACCTCCATCAAGAACAATCCATCAAAAACTTCAAAACTAAATTGAAATCTTACCTCTTGGAGCACTAGCACTGGTTTTCATGTCTATATTTTATCTTTACGTAACTATTTATTCTATTTTGTATTTATTTTCTTATTTAATTGGCACATATGTTAATGAACTGACACTTTAAGCTACTGCACTTGTTAGCCTCCAATACGTTTATGTAAGTATTCCTCCTATTTAGATTGTAAGCTCTATTGGGCAGGGACCTCCATCCTCTTGTTTCAATAATGGCCTGACACTTGATGTATTTTCTTGATTATATGCTTGTAATTCACTTCACTTGTTCTTTCTTAAGCCCTTTTCCCTTGTCTGTATTATAAATTGTATTGTTGGATTGTACATCGCTGCGTAACCTAGTGGCACTTTAAAACTAAATACATACATACCGCCCATATGGGGATCACATATCATTTCTATTTATATATCTCTATTCAACCTCAATTGAAAATCACCCATGTTTCTAATGTAGGAACAATGGCTTGAATACTTCCTTAAGATGTTTAGCAAGTTGTCAAAAGATGAACCCTGCTAGCCTACTAGTACCTCCTGGAAGGTGGATGTTTCCTTGTGTAGGTGTAGCAATATATAAAACACAGGCTCTCTTGAACACTACACTGTTAAATTTATTTTAGAATTCCAAAAATAAAAGGGTAGGACCACACTCTGTATTCAGTTTATACTCGATAGTGGTGCCAGCCTCTGTTTGGCAAAATCATCCATAAGCAATAGAAAAAGAAAAAATAGGGCTGCACACACCAAAAAAGCTTAATGGATGAATTACCCTTTTATTGTATATTTGGTAGAAGTGAAAAACAATGGTTTTTTTTTTGGGGGGGGGGACACAGAGTTCACTCTGCATGACTTTGAAACGCATAAATAAAAAAATAAAAAAGAAAAAATACTCCTAAGCTTGGGCGAAATTTATTAAAATTGATAATCGCAATATCGAACGATTTTTACCGAAATTGTGATATCGATATTGCCGATACCGTGATATCGGAAGTTTATCGATATTGCAATATCCGTAATATCGATATTGCGATATTGAAATTTGAACGAATCATTGATTTCAATGGCAGAATTCCATAATATCGCTGGAAAATTCGATATCGACAAAACAAACAAAACTGTTTATTCTCATAACATGTAGGTATCACCCCCCCAAAGGCACAGTGATTGTAATGTAACATTTGAGGTACATTATGGAAGGCTTTTACGCTGTGCAAATATAACGGGGTATATGTATTCAAAGTAAAAAAAATGTTTGTTTTGCCAAACTTTCTTTTTGGGAGAGAGGTTGTTTGAGTATTTATAAAAATAAGGAAAACAAAGATGTCTGTTTCCACCTATTGAGGTCATTTTCCGTGTACTCCTACCACCGTTTAAACATTTTCTAACAAATCAATGATATTTGAGAGGATTTTTACATGTTTCTACCCCCATCTGTCATATAGGAAATAATGGTTTAGGCCAGATCAGTGTTCACTGATATAATAAATTAACAACTACTTCTGAAGCTGATGTAAGATGTAAAAAACTGTTGCAAATTCACAAGCGCAAATGAAAACTCCCTGGGCGAAATTTACTAAGGGCGAAATGATCGCCCGAAGTTAATTTCCGTTCGCACGTGTGGAATTTTGATAGATTTGCGATCGTGCGATCGCAAATTGATCGCAATTCCGATCGTGCGATCGCAAATCGAACGCAATTCCGATCGTGCGATCGCAAATCAATCAGAATTCCGATCATGCAATCGCAAATCGATCAGAATTCCGCATGTGCGGTAAAAATTGCAATCGGGCGGAAAAAATCCGCCCTTAGTAAATTTCGTCCTCTGTGTCAAACATTTGTAATTAGGTGAAATGGTCGAAAAGCAGTAATTTAATTTTTTACAAAAAATATTTTTTTTACCAGTTTTCAAACATCTTTTTAGATCATAGCATATTCACTTAAACCTTATGGAAGTTTTATATTGTTTATCATTCTCATGGGCCTTAGTATTAAAGGTATTTATAAAACACAAAACAGCGAGTGCTACTGTATATTAAACAATACAGAATTGCAAATACAGTAAAATTGTGAAATATCTGATAGCCCAGCACTATACAATATGGTGGAACACAACAGGGAACAGCATGAAAGTAGCTTGGGGGGAAGGAAGACTGGAGCTAACAGAAGGGAGGTACTGGATCCAGGGGCTTTCAGGAAAATAACAAAACATGCTTTTTTTTTTATCCCAAAACTAGTAACATAAAATCCGCATACACATACATATATTTTATGGAATATTAAAATTAGAATAAATGAATAAGAATATATCAATGAGAAAATGTACACAGTTGTATTTATTTTTTTATATTGGGATCACATGCACACGTCACAATTTCCATGACTGCTGCCATTGTCAGAAAAGAATAAGAAACCATTGCTTTATTTGGAAAAATAATCAGGTAAATTAATCAATGGGGCAATCCTTTACTGAGGTCTTGTCAGAGGATGGCTTTATTAGTCTAGCTGGGTTTGCTAAACTTAGATTTTGTTATTTGCTTTGAGTTTGCCAATAAAACAATAGGGTACAAGTCATTCTATTTTAACTCCATAATACTCATTTGTGCTGTCCCAAAAACCAGCGTTTATCTTGCATACATATTCACAGTTGTTTCTATATTGTTCATCTGTGATATCGCCAGTAGCTTGTCAACAAGATTACTGCACCACATTGAATGTTCTGGATCTCTATCCAGATGTTATCAATTTGAACATCAATTGAGAACATGTTTTCAATAAACTGTGTAAGAGATATTCTTACCTGCACTAAATTCCACCCTTTTAAAGACTCAGCAATGATAGAGGTTACTGACGGGCAGACGCCACCGAAAACCATCAAGTGATTCGGTCCATACTTTATAGCATCATAAAATGCTTTCAATCCTTGTGCATTGTCACACTAGAAAAAGAGAGGAAAATGTATCTATTAAAATAAAAAACAATCTATTGCATACTGAAGTCCGTTAGGTAACAATACTGACATAATCTTTACAAGGAATGAAGTTTTAAGGCCTGCAGTGCATATTGTCTTTTGAAAAAAACTGTCATTTACAATTTGTTTCATGGGCGACAGCTGCATATTGCTTCCAACAAGAACAATAAACAGTGCATTTAATCTAAAATCTATTGAAATGTGAACACTTTCCCATTTGTAACTCTCACAGAGATTTCAATAAAATGATTCCTGTAAGAGACTGAAATGATTGCAGACTTTTTATATGATGCATTATATCTTCTACTTTCCACTGTACATACAGTATCTAAGGCTGGTGGGAATAATTGTATACATTAATATCATGTGCCTATCTATAAATAATGTAAAGAGGTACTTCATCCCAAACCTGTCAATTTGAATTTCTAACACAAAACTGTTTATTCTCATAACAACGTTATATGGTCATATTGTGATAGCTTTAAGAAACGTTTCCATTTTAATTCGATCCCCTTTGAGCTTGGAGTGGCAGCTTGACACCCAATCTGATTGGGTTTTAAAAAAATATCTATTCATTCACCTGCTGGAATATTGAACTTTCTAATCATGGCGTATGGTCATAAATAGAAGGTTCTTAGAATAGCTTCATCTGAGTTACACACTTGGGATATTCAATGTACATATGTGTTTCAGGTGTTAATCTCATTCCACTCTATGACTGAAACTCAGACTATCATTTTAACAAAAAGTTATTGTGCCATGAGCTTCCGCAGCCTGTAGTGCAGTAAATAAACCATTGATTTTGTCAGTGCGGTCTGATGAGCTTATCAGCATTATGCTTAGACTGGAACAGTCCAGACTCCAATTGTTATATGATATGTAATTGTCACTGTTGTCAAATAAATTATTTCTGCAATATATAAAATACACTTGTTTTCGTTGTTTTTGTGCATTTAAAGCCACTTTCTTAAAGAAGCTCCTCCGCTTTCACTTACTTCCTTTTCAGCTGATCCGTTTGGAATCTTATGCCACTGACTTGATCCACAGGCTTGAAAATTATAAAAAATAATACTCAGAAAGAAACAGGTGGGCAGCACCTCTGTGAGGTTACACACCTGTAAGATTCTGATTGGTTACTAAGAATTCTCATGTCTTTCATTCGCATTCCTGGCCTAAAATTCCAGCTGAACTGCTGAAGAAGAAGTAGGTGACAGAAAGAAGCAGCTTCTAAATGAAAGTGCTTCTATAGTAAAAGGAGATGGAAATAAGTAAATGTAATATATTGCAAAAACTTTTATTTAACAATGACAAATAGATAGGCAAATACAAGTTGTAAAATTGATGCACAAAACCATGAGATGTTCTCTGTCTTTAATCACATATATCAGAATTACAAAGTATTATATAAAAGAGTTATTAGAATTGGTGAAGAAAGTATTTCTTGTGCCAAGTTATATACGTTTGGTGTTTCCCATGTTATATCTACTGTCACAGTCAGGCAGTTTATTGTCATAACTATACAAAACATCTTCTGGAAATTTGCCTTCCAAATGGTGCAGTAAAATGTGTAGATGAGAATTCCCTGCTCTGAATAACACTTTGGTACAGCTGGAGCTAACATTTCACAGCATCTGGCATACAGTACCTCCTGTGTTTACAACATTACTTAATTCTGTACCATTGCTGCCTTAACCTGACATCACAATTTGCTGCATCTACACAGTACAAGCAGGTAAGCCACTTGGGGTCATTTATAGGTCATTTATGAGAGGTCACGTCTGCTGAAATAATTTAGACTTTTTGATTAAAGTGGACTTCTCGGGTCCACTTGAAAGACTGTTTTTAAGAAGCAGGGAGTTTTTGAAAGACTGTTTTTAAGAAGCCAGGACTGTAGTATAAGAAGCAAAATCCCTGCTTCTTTTCTGCTCCAATTCCTTACTTTAATCTCAAGTTAGAAGGGGCAGGGTTAAAAGGATGATTGACATTAAAGTTCCTGCAATCAGATCCCTTAAATCACAATCAAGCAGGGATCTGATTGGATAAGCATTCAGCTAAATTTCAAACACTGTGAAGAAGTGCACACCAATATGAGTTGAAGCAGAGCTAGATTCTTAGATGCTGGGCACACATCACTTAAAAGACAACTAGGCAGAGGAATAGAATCTGCACACAAACAAAGGGAGGAAGTTGTCTTAACTGAATGCTTGACTATGTAGAGGAATAGTATCTGCACACACACAAAGCTATGGTATAGAACCTAATTTAATTAACCATTAGTGCAGGATACAAAACAGCAACTTTTTTTTTGTGGGAGGATGGGGGATACAACTCACCCTTTCATAGGCGCCTGATGCACTGACGGTTAATTAAATTAGGTTCTATACCTCCCTTTGTGTGTGGGCAGATACTATTCCTCTACATAGTCAAGCATTCAGTTAAGACAACTCCCTGCTTCTTAAAAACAGTATTTTAAGTGGACCTGAAAGGTATACTTTAAATGTGTTCACTGAATTAAATTGTATGCACCACTATAATAATGATTCCTGTAGTGAAATAAATAAAATGATTTTTTTAACCTTCAAGTAATATACTATATTGATAAAAACATCTTATCCTTATCATATTTTACCTTAAATAGAACACATTAGATATCTACAGCAATCATTTGCTCCAGATCAATGTAGCTATATATTATAATATTATTTTGCCATTTATTACATGAATTGTGCACCTCCAACCTTACCGTTAACCAACAAAACTCACCACTCACATTAATTTGGATATAAATTGGACACAGCCACAACTTTTATTGAATTACAACAAATTTAACCCTCCCTTCACACTTCATAAATATATATATATATATATATATATATATATATATATATATATATACATATATACAGTATATATATATCATCTTCTTTAATCAACCTGAAAAACACAACATAACCGTAAAATAACATAACAGATAACATGATAAGTAATGTATTGAGTAACGAGATCCTATCAGTTTGCCCTACAGCTTTGTACCCGCCACTAACTGCCCTTTTTCCAGCACAGTGGGTACGCTAATAATCCTGGTCGCCTACCAACATGACCGCCTCCAACTCCCTCCTAAGGGACCCAGGCCCTGGAGGGAGTTACCAACGCTATTAATGCTCAACTTCACTTTATTGCCTAATCCTAGTCTTCCAGACTTTAAACGTCCAACCCAAAAACTGTCAGACTGAGTAACAAGAGTAAATCACATTCACTATAATGTCCATTAGATTTAGCGAATGAATCTATTGCAAGTAAGATGGATACTGAATGCACGACTGCCAACAGCCTGATAGCTAGTATAATTATTACAAACACACATAACTATAACTAACCAGTATTCAGTGTTCCCTTGCAGTAAGAATAATTGATGTAAACAAATAATTGACTGCCTTCTGTTAGCAGATCTAGACTGTCTTTGACCCTGTTCATATATTTCTTAAAGTGTGTTCTGCTGTTGGTGGTATAAGTGGACAATAATGTGAATATTGTATTGTTAAATAAAAGTGACATAAATAGTGTTGAGCCAAGAATCCCAAGTGGCCATTATTGTTAACTTGTATGAGATAGTATTTGCAAATCCATCTTTCACAATAGAGAAGTTGATTGACCTATGCCATAGAAGAATATAATATATAGTCAACAAGAAGAAAAAGCCAAAAGCTCAACTATCTATTTTGAGCTTTGTTTATAGCAACATATATAATGCATGAGCCCTTTTGTTCCTATTTTCTGTTTACTTCTTCAATGTAATATTGTTTGTTTGTGTTTTTGTTTGGAAAAGTTTGTTTGCTTTAGTTTTGGAAACTGTTCTGAAAAACCATGGTGACTTACACCAAATGCATTGCCTACCAGGATATGTGTGCTATAACATCTATTATTAAAAAGTACACTGTGTGCACTAAACAACAATCACCTGGGATTCCAACTGAATGTAGCGTTTAATAGTCTTTATGGTGTTTTGTTTCTGGCCAATAAGTGGTTTCCTTACCATTTTAGTGAAGGATTCTGTTCATTTTATGTCAAGGCAATTAATACCCCTAGGACACAGACAATGATGAACACTGACAGTGCTAAATTTCCATTCTCCCATCTAGGTTACCTGCCTTCATACATTTTGCAATGCATAAAACTAAGTGAGACATTAAAATGAAATGCTGTGGATGCAATATATATGAATTAAAGAAGACAATAATTAAGGCTTATCAGCATATTTAAAGAGGGGCAGTTAATGTCATGTTTTGCCCCTGATAGTTTTTTTATTTCAGTAAGTTTTATTAATTTCACATACTTTATTTTATTATAACCATTTCTTTGTTATCAATATACTATATCCTCTTTTTAGTATTTATGAATCTCACAACTATATATTTTTTAAATATATTATAGAACTGCTGAAAGATGTTCAACACTTCTATATCCAATGGGAGATTAATGTAGAAAAATGTGTCAAATATTTGTTGTAGTAGTATTCTCTTAATTAATATTTGATGAATATGTCTCTAAATGGTTGCAAAGTTATTATATTTTTAAAAAGCTGGCCCATAACGTAAGACAGGGATGGTGAACCTATGGCACGCGTGCCAGAGAGGGCACGCAGAGCCCTTTCTGTTGGCACGCGAGCCGTCGCCAAACCGCTGCTTTCAGTACAGGCCACGGACCCGATCTAACAGTTTTCAGTCCGGATCCGTGGCTTGCACTGAAGAAACGCACACGAGCAGGGGAGTTCTCCTCCCCCGATGCGTGTGCGCTCATTCCCCTGGCGCTGGCATGATGACATCACTCACCAGCGCCAACACTTCTATCAGCAACACGCCTGTGATTTCCTGCCGGCCAGCGTTCTAACTTAGAATACTGCTTGGTGGAG
>WMED01006288.1:0-18612 GCA_019650415.1 Pipa parva | reverse complement strand
TTTTATTTACGATTTACACAACGTGCCAACTTTTCTGATTTTGGGGTTTGTACTTCATTGTGTCATTTGTCTTAATTTTGTACTATTCCTAATTTCTAGTACTTTTAGCTGAATGTACCTATCCTCTACCATTCTGTTGTAGCCATCTTGTTGTTTGTTACATGGAAGTAGTAAATGTTTGGGTGCTGTGATGTTCCTGGAGGTTTCTGGGGCCCTAATGTTGCTAGACCTCCTTAGCTGGATGGAGCTAAAGAGATTTTTGGGAATCACTTAACACACAGTACATCCTTATATTTACTAATACTCTATTTTTTGAACAGCACTTAAATTGAAAAACATTCCTATTATTAAATTGCAATGAGAAAAAAAACTAGAACATGAACAATAGATTATGTATGCATATTAATCTTATATACTTATTTGACAAGGTGGGGGGAAATGACCTGAAAAGGATTGGAGTTTTAATATGGCATACTGGACAGTTTGGCACATTTGTTGAAACACATATCAGAGATCATTCTGGAAGCATGAATGTGCGTGAGCAATTCTGTCATTGCTTTAATTCCCCACAAGCAAGTGTTCTGTGGGAAGATTAGAGCAATAAGTCTTCACAGCCTTAATTTGTGTTTATTATACCACCCATAATATGTTTATCTGAGTGAATGCAGTGTTCTTCATATTTATACACTGACATATGAAGTTAAAAGACAACCATTAAAAGTTTAACAAATTTAATGCAGAACATTAGTACTGCACTGTATGTATTTACACAAATGAATACAAAAATGTTTGCAATATGCTATTTAATTCACTCAAAATGACAACGCAGTTTGAAACAATCTCTAAAACCGCAATAGTACGGCAAACACAACAAAGATATGTTCAAAAACACCATCTATTTCTTGGATACTCAGCATTACTATGCATTCATCTCTCTGTAAAAGTAAGTATACTGTTTTACACAAGTCCACATTATAGGACTTTTTTTTTTTTAAAGCTTTTTTTCTAATAGCAAAATCCCTTTTATCCCAGTTTAATCATGCATGTACTGTATGTATAAAACAAAAAAGGGAGATGTTGGTATAACAGTTTGCCTTTAACTATAAAATAACTGCTTATTCTGTATGAGAGGTCACCTAGGGGAGTAGGTAATTCTTTCCTTGTATCTGAAAAAGGCATCTGCTTCCACGGTACGTCCGTCGTAATACCACATGCAGCAATGTATATCCAAAGGAAGAGAAGCAGTCAGGCCGGGTAGTGAACTACCAGTTGTTTTATTTACATACAACCTTACATGTTTTGGGCACAGGGCCCAAATCCTTTGATAAAGGGCCCTGTGACTGAAACATGTAAGGTTGTATGTAAATAAAACAACTGGTAGCTCACTACCCGGCCTGACTGCTTCCCTTCCTTTGGATATAAAATAACTGCTGACAGATTCTTAAAGTCACCTCTGCTGAGCACTGAACAAACAAGCCCTATGGGATGAATGTACTCAAATGCATGGCAACACAGCACACCTCAGCTATGTACTACACAGCAGTGTGTAGGAGCCCATGGGTTTAAGAAATAGGCATTTGGAAATTTCTATGTCTCTGTTTTCTAAAGGTCTCCATACTTGGTAACTTTTATTCCAACTAACGTTACAGCAACAAACTTACTATATTTTTCAGGCAATTCATGCAGTTTTTCAGAATGTCATCAATGTTTCCACAGGAGGTCATGGTAAAAGACCTCACCCAAACTCCTTGCTTGAAGGAAATAAGTACCCTTGAAAGTGAATAGAATACTGTCTTACACGAACACCAGGAATTCCTAAATAAGGTTTGTATGTCTATTAAACTGTACTCATCAAGATTTCAACAAAATTCCCCTATTGTGGGGAATGAAGGTGTACAAACTTACCGTTATATGTTCAAATGGATGATATACAAATAATAGGTTATATCTTCCAGACTGCTTCCATAAGTACCAGCTTCAAAGTGCCCTTTCCCAGCACTAAGGTAAATCAAATGAAGAAAGATGGAGCTGGTAATGCAATTCAAATGTATCAACTGCTACTTTTAGTCCACCACCACATTACATCACAAAAATTTGAGGGGGTTATTCACTAAAGTCCTAATTGTTGCGTATAGGTGTGAATTCGCCAGATAAAGACAGTCGGAATAGGATGCTACTGTCGCAGTCGTGTCTTTATAATGAGAATATCATCGTGGTTGCGACTTTATTATGGGAAAATTGTCACAATCTTAACATTAAAAAATTGTTGCGACTTTACAATGGGGAAATACTAGCGGATTTACTATGGGAATCCGCTGTTTTTGAATTCGACAGTCAAATTCGCACCTTTGTGAATAACCCACCCTGAATCTCAAAAAAAAGTGTGGTCAGGCTGAAACATGAGACGTGATGGTGGAATAAAAGTAGCAGTTGCTACATTTGAATTGCATTACTGGCTCCATCTTTATATATTAAATAGACCATATAATTCTTTTAAAAAGATAAACCTGCAGGGGAACCACATACCTCATGCAATTTTAAATACCAAGAAAAAATGATGAACAATATTGCTATTTAAAGAAAAACCAAAATCTTGCTGGTTGATCAGTCCCACATATTTAGATGCCAGTACAAGGTGCTTTATATGTATGTATATTTTTATTTATTATATATCACTAAGTTACTCTGTGCTGTCCAAGAATACAATTATAATACAGACATGGGAAAAGTGATGTAAATTACAAGCATAAAAATATGACAACATTTCACTCTAATTGCCAGGCAGTGACTGAAACAAGAAGATGAATGTCCTTGTCCCGCAAAGCTCACAATCTAAATGATCTTTCTTTGTTCTGATCACCACTGCATTCACGTCTTCCTCTGGAACTCTGTAAAAAAATCTATTGCATTACCCTCTCTCTGACTCACAGAGAGAAAAAACATTTTCTCCCATTCTACTTCAAAAACACAGATCATAAACTCTATCCAGCCTATAATCTTCTCTGTTCCTCAAAAATCATATCTTTTTCATGAATCTCCTTTTGATGTTTTAGCTTATCTATAACCTGTTTCAGTTTTTTGATCAGACATAAAATGGGGCTCTGATACCTTCATTTGAAATAAATTGTGCTTGACTTCTTTCTCCAAGACAGGTAAGTTTGTATTATTGATTTTAATCAAGAGTGCCATCGTTGAAAAATAAGCCTTAGTTTGAATTTCCTCCTATTTTTTTGCCAGGGATCATCTATAATTAGTTCCTAATTTCCATTAGCAGCATTAAAGACCTTGTTGAAATCCGTAACCCAGTCTGTCTCGAGGATATTAAAACTCTTGATTTAGGAACAGCAGCACAAATTGCAACACTTCCCCCATAAATAAGCAGCCAGAACAAATAGTTTCACTGGCATGTGTGTAAACTACACTGAGGAAAAACAACAAATTCAAGGAAGACTAACGTGTAAAAATCACAGCTATAAAGTCATAGCACAGCACTACGCAATTATACAGGGTACCTTCAAAGTAACGGAGGGATGCACTTTTTATAAAACAGCACACAACACACAAAATCAAAAAAAAAATAAAAAATTTTGAGCTGAAAAAAAAAAAAAAAGTGATCAGCTCAGAACTAAAAGTGCCATTGTTACATATCCCTGATCTCCTTACCATAACAACACAACGTGAGAAAGCTTAGACCTACAGCTCCTCCAATATGATCACTTCTGTATCATTATCTGGAGAATCTGATTAGAGAATCCGATTAGAGAATCCACAATAACAACTACCCTATGCCTCTACTGATCAGACTTGAGACTGGAAGAATTAGCAAACAAATAGATAGTCCATTTGACAAATAAAGCAGTTCTAAAATGCATTAAAGCAGGGGTCCCCAAATGCCAAGCTACCTGATGGTGATGCGCAAACAAAATCGCATTACCACCATGCGCCATCAGCGCACATTGGACCAACCACTTTCCCACCAGTCAGTCAAACCTTTGTTGGATTGGGGAACTGGAAAACTGGTCCCCGATCCAGAAACGGTTGGGGACCACTGCATTAAAGAGTATGAAAAGTTTGAATAAAACATTATCATTTATATTTGACATGTATACATAAAGAAAGCCAACTTAAACATTAAAATCTAAATGATTTTGGGATCAGTAGTACTTGCCTCTTGTTTAAACAGCCCTGCTCCCACAGCCCTTCTGTGTACAGGCTCTTCCTCTATAGTGCCTATAAGCCCGCTTCCTGAGTGACATCACTCAATTTCAGAGAGCATGGTTTTCTGTAGAATCTCTTTCTCTTCTCCTTATCTAATATGTCTGTTCCTATCCCAGAGCATTGGGAGATCAAAGCTGTTCAATCGCCTCTGTAGTCAGCTATGGAGTGGGAAAGTCAGATAAAGGAGGGGGCGTGGCTACACACAGCAGGGAAATCGCTCAGAGGGAGAGAGCAGTTACAGGGGGATATTGAACTCTGCAGAATTAAAAAGGTGAGTCAGGAGATTCTTAATTGCTATATTGCTTGACAATAGGTAAATGGAGCTTTCATTATAGGTAGAGTTTACATACCCTTTAAAAACTACTGTGAATGAGGCCTTAGGCTAGGCAATCTTTTCTAAGAAATAAGTAAAACAGTTTACAAATATAGAAATCTGGTTATAGAAAATGCAAAAAAAAAAAAAAAGTCAGAGGTTTAAAACAATTATTTATTTCTATACTATGAAGCCACCAGCTAAAGGGTTATTATATGAATTGCTGAATCACTAGAAATAAAAAAGAGAAGATACATAATAAACAAATGATATACATTCCAGTAAAAAAAATGAGCTAGAATAAATATTTGATCATCAAAAAGAGATTGGTTATCTTCAAATTATTGTTTCCATATGCAAAAAACGCTGTAGAATAAAAGTTATCTCAGGTGGTGAATGCAAAAGAAGATGAAATATTGGTTTGATAAGGCCAAAAATAAGATGACATTGGCAAACAAAAAATTGCTTTATTTTTAGGATTGATACATGGAAATGACACTATTTGGAGATACTAAGCAAACAGATAAATGCAATTTGATGATGAGGAGTACAAAAAGCACAGAAATTGGTGACGTTTCATGGCGGTATATTGGTTTAAACAAAAAATAAAGAATATGCAATGAGACTTTTTGTAGTTGGAAAAGTAGTACAAGTGGTTCACTTTAGGGTCAGTTTAGGCCATTTATTATGAATTTATTAATTACTCTGAAGCTGGTACAGAAAAGTAAGTTTGTAAGATAAATTAGATCTTTTACATAGAGAAAGATAAAATGGGAGACTGGGTAAAATAAATGACTGTAAACATTCAGTAGGTGACAGATAAAATGGGAGACTGGGTAAAATAAATGACTGTAAGGCTAGGTTATGAGTGCATCATACGCTAGTGTGCAAAAAAAAAAAAAAAAAGTCTCTATGAAAGCCTATGTACTCACCCAGTTCCGGACACACTAGCGTATGACGCACATACTCCGCGTCCGGAATGCTGGGTATTGCATTTTGGCCAGCATATGAAATGCTGCACACAAATGCGGCCACATAGGAAGAGCCATGAACGCCGAGGGAGTGTTCACACTGTTGCTGGTAAGTACAATAGAAAAATACACCAGAAAGTACTTTTTTTCTTTTTCACACCAACGCAGCGGTTGGCAATATGCGACTCGCAAGCCACTTGCGGCTCTCTAGCTGCGTTGTGGCTTAGAGCGCACCTCTGAAGCCCTGCCCATGACCTCCAATGCCTCTTCTGATTGGCCCGTCAGCAGGTCATGTAGTCAGGAGAAGTGCGCTCCTCCCCCAACCGGACAAAGGTTGACTGTGTTGACTGCCATTTGGAACTATTTGCCTCCTGAGGAAGTGGCTGTAGTCCACGAAAGGCGTAGAGGAGAGAGAAACCTATGTCCGATTGTCAATCTGAGGTTGGAAACGCCACTTTGGATGTGGATGCTATAAATCGCTATTTTAACCCTGTGTGGGGCATTTTGCGCTATTTTAAGCTCATTTTGTGAGTACCTTTTCATTTTATTTTATTCAATTAAAGCATTTGACAATACTGCACTATGGAGACTCCTTGTCTCTTTTATGTTTGGTGATTCCCTTTGAGGAAGTCCTGTCTGTCAAATTAAAATACTGAAAACTACAGAGTGTTTGGCTCCTGGAAGAGTGGTTCCAATATTTGGTCTTTTCACAACTGATTTATTTTTAAGCATCTGGTGAGCAGTTAACTATAATATTTTCTGCTTATCACACTACATCACGTGTTTTGAGGTGTTACATACTTCATAATACACAACATCACTTTGCCTTTTAGGGTGACAAGTTTCCTACTATTTTTCATTAATAATATTGGATAAAGCACTATTGTGGTGCGATTTTGCGATTTTCTATTTTTTAGATAATTTTGGTCGTTGGTGTGTTGGAGTTGGGGAATACTCCTTTTTGGAAGAAGAGCAGCAAAGAAAATTTTTTTTTCACATTTAAGGACACTTAACTTTTGATTTGATTTTTTTTTAGCGCTGTAAAACATTTCTTGTTTTGAAGAATCTCAACGGACTTAGGTGACTCTTGTGAAAGCATTGTTTGACTCCCAAAGGGGTCGCGACCCACAGGTTGAGAACTGCTGCTGTAGAGGTTCATAATGCCGGCGTCTGAATGCCAGAAAGCACTGGGGCTGGATATAGCCCAGCGCTTCTGGGTTCTCAGAGCCGATGTTAGCAGTGGAAAGTTCAAGTAGAGAACACTTCCTAGGTGCAGTGCTCGATCGTGAGAGGATGCTATTTGTCCTTATAAGTCTTATAAGGACAAATAGCATCCTCTCACAGAAGTACAGTGGACCTAGTAAATGACTCTTGAAGAAGTTGAGGGTCTTAGCAAAACGCGTCAGTCAGCTGCATCCACAAGGAACATCATAAATTTGATTGGACCTGTTTTTTATAGTATGTTTATCCTACACTTCAGCCTGTGAATCAAGCAGTGGTCATTGAAGTTTAAGTGCTTATTACTGAGCACTATCTGCTGTACTATGGATTTCTGTCTTCCACATCAGATCCTACACTTCAGCCTGTGAATCAAGCAGTGGTCATTGGAGTTTAAGTGCTGTAGTGGATATAAAGGTGTGCATATGGCTGGAGTACTGCCAAGTTCTTAAGATTGGCTCCAGTTGTAGAATAGAACAGTGTTAAAAGGCAGGTGGAAAACTCTGTGGGTGAGGTTCGTTTTGAAACAGACTAAGGAAGCACTGTGGTGTGGCTGGACTAAAAAAAAAACTTGGGACACTAAAGGAGAGGGATTCCTGGAGAGGGGGAAGGTATAAGTTGGTGTGAAACTCTGAATGGTTTATGTTTTTTTGTTTTGCCAAGTAAGGCTGTATTTAAGTTAATTTTTTTGTGTAAATAAAGCCGAACATTCCAGAAAGACACTGTTTGCAGTACGTTTATACCACAAGACTGCTAAAACCTTTGAGTGAAACCCTACAGTGCTTATTACTGAGTACTATGTGGTTGGTGAGTGCTCCATATTGGGGGGAGGTCACCAGTACCTTGCCACCTCCTTAATTACTAAGTCACATCAGAAGCTACGATTAAAAAATACACTGTCTTCACTATATGTGCACTGAGATATCACCTTTCATAGTTATATAGAGAATTTTATTGCACTTTTGTGATAATTGATCATAGAATCTCACTATCATTCTCGCTACAAAACGGTATCACATTAGGTGAGTTTTCGTCTCCCTCCTGTCTCTTCATTATTTTTTTCTCCAGCTCTTCCATTATTTTGCTGATTTTTTTCGCCAATCATCGTCTATTTGAAATCGGGGACCTTTGGCAGAATACCCCTGTCCTGCAATGGTATAGCGCAAGTACCATCTTTAAATCATTCATTTGATATTATTTTGGACGATTTGGACTTTGTTTTTAACTCACTTACTAGAGACTATTTGTATTTGATTTATATATTTTTTTTATATTCTCAACTGTTTCTTATTTATTTTCGTTTTATGGTTGTTTATTTCAGCATTACATATACTGCTTAATTTATTTATACATAGATATCTAATCACTCATTATCTTTTGGGCGCTGTACCTACAGCTTAGCTTGGGATCAGCTTTAAGTATCTTCAGGAAAGAGGTTCTGCAGCATCTGTCTCAAATGAGTCTCTTCACAGCTAACACTGCAGTTTTTGCTACAGCCAAGTACAGCACCAGTGTGTTTGCAGCATCTTCCATGTTGGATCCCAGGAAAGGATCTCCTTGTCCCTGAGCTCAAAGGGATGCTGTGCACTACAGTTCAGCGTGTGCTCAGGGGTGCTTTGAGCAATCTGATGGTTACAGTCCCTCATTTTGTTGAGGATAACTTCATATTTAGAACCTAGTTTTATTTATTTATATATTATTTTTTTTTGCCAAAAAATGTTCTTAGGTCTGTGAGGCTGTTTGTCAAGTAGGCAAGCATGTGAATGACCCACTATACCATTTTAGTGCATACTCACCAGGACTGCAATATATAAATCTGTATCTATAAATTGTAAATATATAAATTTAATTACTATGATCTGATATATAACACACTTCAAGGAGTGTGAAGGCCAGTTCTTGAGAGAGAATCCAAAAGTATGGCATGGTTGCCTGATTTCATGCATTGAGCAACACATTTTTGTTGTAAATTCAAAACGTATTTCACAAGACTTATTCTCTTTTTCAGGATAAAAGTAATGTTCCACAGAGTTTAACACAATGTAGTAAATTCACATAAATTGTGAAGCAGCACCACTAGACCTGAGAAAGAAACTATCATGCAAAAGGCTTGCATTAAAAATGAATTTCCAGTACAAAAAAAGTGCATTACCAAACACAATTCACTGCTTTTAATTATGCAAGGAAGAGTAATGCCTTACAGTTAGCGTTTAAGCACTGGTTAAATAGGTTAATATTTAAATATTTTCAAGCAATTGTATCATAAGGAAACCTGGCGGGTGATTCTCATGTCAATAGACTCTAGCAAAGAAAATGAAAAGAACAGAGCTTCCTGGAACTCAAGATAACCTTGTGTTTCCTTGAAGACATGAGAATGTGAAATCTAATGAATAGAATGCTTTTGCCTTGAAGATTTGATTTAATAATTGAGTTTTAACAGAAGTGGAGCAAGCTGCTATCCCTCAACAGAAGCTGATAATGAGCATCTTCTTGGAAAAAAAAAAAATAGCAGAGCATTGTTAGTCCTCTGCTGAATTTTACTGTCCTAAATGCTGCAAATGGCCAGCTCAGTACAACCTGCAATCCTGCATAAAGTTATAGGTGCAAAACAATGACATGGAAGCTCTATAAAACACCCACAAGTAGAGAAATTGCAGGAACAAGAATGCCCACTCAGCTTATAGTATAGGAAGAGAAAGGTACTTTATCATAAGCATAAAGACGCACAACATTTTAGCTGATGTTAAAAATGTTTATAGGTTTCTGCTATAAAGAATAGAATGATCTCTTCCCTTAATTCTGCCAATACATATTGTCTTGTTCATTTTACAGGATGAAGCCACTGGTGACTAAATAAAAAGACCTTGCACGTTCAGATACAATAACTAAATCACTCTATAAACCAATGATAGTATAAAACCTACACTTCTTTCATTCTTGTTCCGCAGATGCCAAAGCAAATAGGATCATGGAGTGCGTCAAAAGAGGCATAAATGCACATGATGAAAACATAGTTATACCGCTTTACAAATCACTTGTCAGACCACACAGGGAACGTTGTGCATAGTTTTGGACACCAGTGCACAAGAAAAAGAGGTGGTTGAGCTTGAGTGGGTTCAAAGACGGGCTACTAAAGTAATTTAAAAAATGGGCAATATACAGTACCAAGAAAGATTATCAAAACTGGGGTTGTTTAGTTAAGAAAGAGAAGGGGTGACCTAATAACCATGTATAAATATATTAGAGGTCAGTACAGAGATCTCTCTCACAATTTATTTATACCAAGAACTTTAAGTATTAGAAGGCGGCTTGAAAGTTTCTGAATCAACACAGAAGTGGGTTCTTTACTGTAAGAGCAGTGAAGTTGTGGAACTCTCTGCTTGAAGAAGTTCTCATGATTAACTCCATTAAGGAGTTCAAAACTGATTTGGATGCTTTCCTTCAGTGTAAGAACATTACAAGTTATGGGTAATAGATAATTGAAGATGGGATCTTGATCCAGGGAATTACTCTGATATTTGAAATCTGGAAATAATTTTTTTCCTAATATGAGGATAATTGGCTCTTGCCTCATGGGTTTTTTGCCTTCCTCTGGATCAACATTATAGGAAAATAGGCTGAACTGGATGGACTTTTGGCTTTTTTTTCAGCATTATAAATTATGTTACTATGTTCCCTTACTGGTGTGAAATCAGTCTGTGAAATAGCATACAAAGTTTCTTGGTAAAGATTTAAAGGGGAGCTAAAGTCACTGGCTATCTACCATGTTGAACTTAGCTAAACAGCCCCTTTGGTAAGGGATTATGCTTAAACCTTAAGGCTGTCGGAATCCGCTGCTTTACACTGAAATAGAGAACTCAGTCAGTACAGAACTCATAGGACTTAGGATTGTCCCATCAAATCCTCTGACGGCACTGATGAGTAAGTCATGCTGACAGTGCTACTTGTAAATGCTCAGTTGGGGGGCTGTAACAAAGACAAGACACAAAAGCAGGGGGCAGTCTTAAATCCCTGGAGTGTTATAACAAATAAATCAGCCATCTGCAGGGCAAACTGCCTGCCTGACTCAAAGGAGTGATTCTACTAAGCACAGGATGCCTGACATATAGCAATGCATGCAAGCCTGTGACTTTAGCTGCTTTTTAACAGGTTGTTGAATAATAAACTGAGACAAGAAACTTCAGTAACCAAATGATTGAATGCTAAAAAAAGATATTAAATATCAGTACAGTCATTTCACTGCAGCTTTCAAACCAAATGTTGATGTATTCATACAAGACAAAACCATCTAATTAAAAGCAGAGGTTGAAAAATCTGTTTTGTAAGATGTCAGGGAGGAAAGCAGAGAGAGCTTAATTGCAACCATCATATGATCTTTAATTCAACAGAATGCCACATGCTATTATTTTTCTTAATAAAAGTACACAGTTTCTGAAGGCAACACAGACTAAACAAAATATTATTGTAATTTCACTGATTCGTATATACTGTACTTATCCAGTGACAAATAAATCTAATCTAATATAAAAGAATATATATATATATATATATATATATATATATATATAAACATATTTTGATTCACAAAAGACCATAACTAAGGAACTGCTGCAGCTTATGAAAAAAAATATTACTATAATAGACAATCACTTCTTGGAATATCAAACTTCCTATGTGAACTCATGAAAGAATGGGTAAGACTGAAAATCACCAGCTATTTTTCCTACAAACGTTATTGTGTTCATATTGATACATAGGGGAATATTATTCAAATGGAAATAATTTCAACATATCCTAATAACCGAGGTGAACACCAGTTTTATGTGCACGATATACACTTACAGTTGGGAGTTTTATTACCACTTTGCCTTTTTTATAATTCCGCTCGTGCTTATAACTTGTGTGAAAGATGAGGCAATGAATCTACCCTTTTTTAGGTGAATTTCTCCTTTTTTGTAAACACTCACCCCCCTTCAAAGGACCAGTAACATCATTATATAGAAATCAAAATAAGAGAGGGGACTTTTTTTTTTTACAGCCTACTGCTTACATTTTACAGAAAGTAGGTCTCATGCTTAAAGTGGATCTGTCAGGTCCACTTAACAGACTCTTTTTAGGAATGAGAGAGTTGTTTTAGCTGAATGCTGAAAGCGTACACAAAATATAAAGAGTGAGGCAGCAATGGAATAAATTCATTGCCAGGTCAGTGGGCAGGTGCAACATGATGCGTACAGACCTACCTCAGAAAATGTTTGGTGTGGTAATGCATTTGGAGGCTTAAACATGGCATACCCAACAAGAAAATGTCTGGAGCTGTTGGTATTAACATATTTAAAGTCCTGCCTCCACTGACCACTATCAATTTGCCTATCGCCAAAACTGGTCCACAGAAGATGCAATTACCACCTCTCTCCACACTGCCCTGACACACCTTGAGGGCAAAGACTGCCACATCAGGATGCTTTTCATTGACTTCAGCTCTGTATTTAACACAGTCATGCCACCCAGACTTATCCTTAAACTGGATCAGCTTGGCTTTAACTCCTACACATAGAACTGGATCCTTGATTTCCTGACCGACAGAAACCAACTCCTCAGACTGAATAACTCCACATTCTCATTCATTAGTATCAATACTGGTGTACCCCAAGGTTGTGTCCTGAGTCCTTTCCTTTACTCCCTCTTTACCTATGACTGCTACGCTACCCACAACAACAATAGGATCATCAAATTTGCCAATGACACCACGGTTATTGGACTCATCAAAGGCAACAACATTAATGACTACCTGAACGAAGTGCAAAATCTAACAGCATGGTGCAATCTCAATATGCTCTCTCTGAATGCAAAGAAAACCAAGGAGATGATTATAGACTTCAGAAAGGGGAACCATGGATCTGCTCACCCTACAGTCCTTATCAATGGTGTGGAAGTAGACAGGGTGGACAGCTTCAAATTCTTAGGAGTACACATTTCCAGTGTTCTAACATGGTCCCTCCACTCTGCTAAGACCCTAAACAAGTCCCACCAAAGGCTCTACCTCCTAAGATGCCTCAGAAGAGAGCGGGTCAGTTCGAGAATCATGGTCGAATTCTACAGGTGCTCCATAGAGAGCATCCTCTCCTATTGTATCACCGCATGGTTCGAAAACTGCAACACTTCTGATAGAAAATCACTCCAAAGGGTCATCAACCTGGCACAAAAAAATCACTAATACCCATCTAACCCTCATTTAACGAATCTACAACAACAGATGATTGTCCAGAGCCCTGAACATCATCACAGATGTCAATCACCCTAACCATGGACTTTTCACCTTACTCCCTTCTGGAAGGCGATACAGATGTTTAAACTCACGAACAAACAGACTCAGGAATAGTTTTTTCACGGACTCCATCATTAAACAAAACCTTTCTCTGTCTGGTTGCCTATAACTATTATGCACTTTACTCCCACTATCCTGGCCCCCCCACCCACTTACTGTTGCAACCTTAGCCGCACTTGCCCCACCCCCCCTTTCTCTATTCCTTATTCCCCCATACGCATATATGTTTACACACACACAGATATATATATATATATATATATATATATATATATATACCTATCTACCTCACCTAAAAACTATTTATAATATGTACATATGCTCATCTTATCTACCTCAACTTACAAATATTTTACTATGATTATTATCACATGATGCACTTTATGTTATTTATACTTATTTACTGCTATACTTACCTATTTATGTATAGCGACGCTATGTAATCTCGCTGATTTGTATGTACTTTACTTATTCAGTGACAATAAATAATCTAATCTAATCTAATCTAAGAAGAAAATGAGATCAACTTTAGAAAGTTATAAGCAGCTTTAGGATTAATGGAGGGGTGCTTTCTGCATTATATAAGATTATTTTATTAGCTTTTATATATTTACCTCTGTGCAAATGGAAAAAAAGATACAAAAAGCATTCACAAACAGAACCAATACCGAGTGGCAGAAGAAAGCAATTACACAAAAACTGCCACACTGCAACGTCTGAAATAACGTGTAATCATGTGGTCTGCTGGATGTAAAATAGAACTTTGGCAACCTTCATTATTTTCAGTAAGCACTAGTGTAATCAATAGACAACAAATGAAAAAAAAAAAAATAAAGAAAAGTGTGTAAGTAAATTTGCTAAGAAAGGCAAAAACTGGGCCTGATGCTCAGCACTTACTCCTTATGCATAGCTAATGTAAGTAGGCATTGGAGAAGTCATGTCAGGCATCCGACATTAACAAAGTGAGTCTGACATAAATTCATCTGAACTACGCATAGTTTTATAAGAAGTTTCAAATACTGTAGAGAGTCCTAAGCCTTACAGAGGTATGTCTACATTTTCTGTCAACTGAGTTTCAACTGTGTTAAGTCTCCAGAAGGAGGGGTGCTTACAGAAATTTCAATTCTGTAATTTGAATATGTATATATTTCACTAATAAATCATTTTTTATCTTTAAAAGCTTTATAGAGAATGCATAAAAATACACTAACTAGCCTGAAAAATCTTTGATTGCCAGGACTTGTGTAGTGCCACAGTGTGTTAAGAGAAGGTTTTCTCCTTCTGTCAGTTTGAAGAAGCTTTAGAATTACAGAGGTGAGTAACAAGCTTAACTCCCAAACCTTTCACTGCAAGCCTTAATGTAAGAAAAATACATTTCTGTCACTGTTCGACTTCATCAACCTGTCCTTCCGACACTACAGGATAAATAAAAGGTAGGCAAATAAAGCCTATACAAACATATTTGGTAGCAGTTCACATGGGAGATACACAGCAATCAAGAGGTGCTGTTTGGTTCATTTCAGTATAAGGTGACAGATTTGGATGAATAAAATGCGTTTGAAACATCAAAAATATAAATTCTACAATAGTAAACCAATCATAAATTATTTAAATTCCAACAAACAAATTATTCCCCTTTAACAAGTATAGGAATTGCATTAAAAGCAGAACTTGCTGCCTGTTCATTGTGCCTTCGCACTTTATGCATGCCTTTATATTTTATATCACAAACACATTTACTTTGTGCCCCATAACTAAACAAATAAAAGTGGCCACTATAACCTGTACTTTAATATATATTGTATATGTAGGGATATATAGTGGGGATTTAGCTCAGTGGTTTTCAGTCAGAAACAAAAAAATATATATTTAAAGTTTAAACAAACCAAACAATAGGTCCAGCAGTAGGCTCTATGATTAGTGCCAACTTACACAGTGTTCTGGCTACTTCCGGTGAAGAATATGCCAGAATGTGGGTGTATGCTGGAGCTTTTCATTATAAGGGACAAACCCACAAAATGGAGCATAATGTTATGATTTTGCCAGCAGTAAATCTCTCTAATGCTAGCATGGCTCCAGCCTTTAAGGAAAACGAAAGGTAAAAAAAAAAAAAAAAACATATTTAAAAAATACCTTACAGCAAGTTGAAACATTGCAGTCACAGCTTGAACTGTGTGGTCATTTCTCTGAAAGGAGGCAGTCTTCACAGCGCTCAGGTTGATACAGGAACCAGCGCAAAGCTCCACCGACATATGCAAAAGAGCTCACACATCATCACTCTTTTTGTTTTGCCGGTGAGGGGAGCCTTTTCATTGGCCCCGCAATGAATGTGATGATGTGTAAAAACCCCTTTTCGCCGCCGATTCAACTAAGTGGGCGAAGCTTCACGCTGGCTCCTCTGTCAGCCTAAGCGCTGTGAAGTCTGCCTCGGTGCAGTGAAATGACAGTGCAGTTCAAGCTGTGACTGCAACGTTTCAACTTACTATAAGGTATTTTGTTATATGTCTTTATTTTTTTAGTTCCTTAAGCAAAAGTATGAGGTGCTAAAAATGAAACCACAAGCCAAACAGCTCAAAACAAATCATTGCTTATCACTGCTACAAAAAGAATACAGTAATTATTCTGGATACAGTGCTTCTGGTAGCAAATAACTTCTTCCTCTTGCCTTGCCACTTGAAACACTGTCCAAATAAACTGTCCTTTGTTGTTCCTTGTGTGAATACTGGGGACAATACTTTGCTTTCCTTTAAGCCAATCATAACCGAGAAATTATTGTCATGTCTATATAACTTCCTCTCAAGCCCTAAGACAAGGAATTGTATCAAACTTACCACCATATTATAGGCATCTGGAACCTCAATTTCAAACAGGAACCTCCCTCCTTGATAATAGCTCTCATCTGCAAATAAGAAGAAAAAGTTTTTAAAAGAATTATTGTATATAAATGTATTCTGTGCAAAGCTATCATTCTTTTTCATCCACTAAGCAAAGTGTAATTTAGTACATGCTTCATCAATGATTAAACCAAATGAATTTCTTATCATAGCAGTCCTTGATCAGATAAAAACCCAGGGAAACATTGTTGGGTGTGTTAATAATTTGAAAATGGCTCCTGTTTATTTGTGTTTCATTATATATTATGTACAAGTTGTTCCTAAAATTCACATTCATTTACCAGAGATGATCAGCATTTACAAGTTTAGCTGTTACAACCTATTCACGGGCATTTATTGTCCCTCTTACAGATTTATATTTAAAAACTGCATATTGTCACAGAAGATTGATGCACTGGTTTCTAATAAGGAAAAAGTAGAAAGGTAGAACTGCAGGTCTTATCCTCATTCAATGCCTTCACTCCATCATGACATACGCAGTGAAGTTTCAGGCAACCAAATGCACCTATTTAAAAATCAGGTTTCAAAAACCCAGTTAAAACAGGTCATTCATTTTTGAAGGAGCACATTTGTTACAAAGGTTCTGAAAACTATTTGCATCACAATTACTTACCCTAGGGTTAAAGGTATGCCTAAAACAGTAGTAGGTAAAGGTCAAGTGGATATTTGTTGTGAGCCTAGTTTATTCCTCTGAAGGTTTGGAAATAACTGTATAATGTAATAGTGTAATTATGAAACTTGTGTTGTTTCCTCCTAGTTACTTTTCTGAGTAAGGAATTCAGTGATAGACAATTCTAGCCTTATCAGTAAGTATACCAGTCAGTTTCACAGTCCACTCTTGCTGAAGAACTCTGTAATTGTAACACTTGATTTCATATATCTTAAGATAAGCATCTTAAAGCAACTTCATCAGGTATGTATATCTCTTACTAGGGCATTGGTTCTAGTGAATAAGGGACAGGAGGTGGATAATAAGTCCCCTTACTCTTTTGCTCTCTCCGAGACTGGAATCCCTTTAATGCGCTCGCTGATGCCCGCGTGCAGGACATCAGCGAGAGCAGATCAGTCAGTCCGAAGTGAGGCGAACACTCCGCACCTCACTTCGGACTATGCTGAATTACCCCCTCAGTCCTTTCAACTAAATTACAGCCTGTGATTTTAAATTTATTAAGGGCAGCCACACAAGGCATTTTGACATCGGTGGCATCAAAAAGTATACAAAACATGCCCTACTGATTTCAACGGTGACTGCTTCAATTTTCTGGCAGTTACCACTTTCAATAAAAAGTATAGATGTGGTTGTCACTGAAACCAATGGGATGCATTTTCCTGCCATTTGGTCTTTGGCACTGACTGCCTGCATTAAAACACCTTGTGCATCATTGCCCATACATTGGTTACTGTATATTTAAAAAATAAAACACATGGACAGCTTAACTTAGCAATTTGGAACAGTCCCTGTCATCATGGAGTCCCTAATTATCAAAAATAATGCTCTGTCAATGACTGTACATAATTCCCATAAGGCCCTAGGGCAGTGGTGGCGAACCTTTTTGGCACTCCGTGACAAAAAGGTGACGCCACCCCCGAGTGAATCCCCCTAAGTGCCAGCGCTGGTGAGTGACATCATCACACCAGCGCCAGGGGGAGGAGTGCATATGCATTGGGGGAGGAGAACTCCTCTGCTCGTGTGCGCTTCTTCAGTGCAGGCCACGGATCCAGCCTGAAAACTGAAAGGTCGGGACCGTGGCCTGTACTGAAGGCAGAAGTGATGGCTGTGTGCAATGACTCTCTCTTCTCCTACAAAGAGCCGGCCGACCTCCTACTTCCCCAGCAGTGCAGACGCTAATGAATGATGTCATCGCGCCTACACTGCTGGGGAAGTAGGAGGTCGGCCGGCTCTTTGTGGGAGAAGAGCGACCCATCGCGAGTGCCTCCTTCAATATAGCCTGCGGATCAGACCTGAAAACTGTCAGGTCAAATCCGCAGCCTATATCAGATCCGCTGCTGAGGGGATCTAAGAAAGAGCAGGGATGGCGATGGCGCGCGTGCCAGCAGAGAAGGCTCTTCGTGCCCTCTCTGGCACGCGTGCCATAGGTTCGCCATCCCTGCCCTAGGGTGTATATTGTCTGGACCCAGTGATTTATCTATTTTAATCATATTAAGACGGTATAGTACTTTGTCCTGGGTTATACAGGCAACATTTAAAGGAGCATTTACTTTATCTCTCTTCATTTCACCTGATATTTCATTTTCCTCTGTGAAAACAGTGGAGAAAAACATGTTTAATGAGTTGGCTTTCTCCTGATCTGCCTCTGCCATAATCCCTTCATTATTTTTTTAAGGGACCAACACTATCAGTTTTAACCTTTTTCTATTTATGCAATTAAAGAACATTTTTGCATTTGTTTTACTCTCTTGGTCAAAGAGTCTGTGTCCAATTTAGCCGCTTTAATTTGTTTTTTACATAATTTATTTTGAACTATATACCTCTGCAGTGCTACTATAGGCTTCCTGTTTTAGCAATGTAAATGCTTTCTTTTTGGCATTTATAGCCCCCATTACATTTTTATTCATCCACATAGACTTTCTTTTATTTCTAATTCTTTTATACCCATATGGTACAGTGGGGAAAAAAAGTATTTAGTCAGTCACCAATAGTGCAAGTTCCAC
>WMED01006287.1:0-18612 GCA_019650415.1 Pipa parva | reverse complement strand
TTGCTAAGTTATGTTAAAGGGAAATTTGCTAAGTTATGTTAAAGGGACATTTGCCAAGTTCAGTTAAAGGGGCATTTGCCAAGTTATGTTAAAGGGGCATTTTCCAAGTTATGTTAAAGGGGAATTTGCCAAGTCTTGTTTATCCTGTATTAGCAGTGTTCCGTTGGTAAGGTTAATTTGGTGGGAATCAGGTGAAGAAGCTAATTAAGTCCTGCCCATCTTGCTTAGAGGACAGTGAAGTACCCCTGAATTCTCCTGTCCCAACGGAAACCTTGCCCTTCAGAACTCAGTCCCCATTTATGTTATTTTAACCCCTGCCCTGTTAAAAGTTATTTTCTGGTTAAAGACATAACTCGCTTTTGCCAGTATCCAGCCACTGGGGTCCAGACCTCTACTCTCTTATAGTTAGTCTGAATCTATCCGTCTATCTATCTATCTATCTATCTATCTATCTATCTATCTATCTGTATCTATCTATTTATCTATCTATCTGTATCTATCTATCTATCTATCTGTATCTATCTATCTATCTATCTGTATCTATCTATCTATCTATCTATCTATCTATCTGTATCTATCTATCTATCTATCTGTATCTATCTATCTGTATCTATCTATCTATCTGTATCTATCTATCTGTATCTATCTGTATCTATCTATCTATCTATCTGTATCTATCTATCTATCTATCTGTATCTATTTATCTATCTATCTGTATCTATCTATCAGTTTATTTATAAAAATCTATGACATACCATGACAAATCAAGTCTGCAATATGATTATTTTGTGGATATATAATTAATTAACAACTGAAAATAAATATATGAAGTAATCAGAAAGAAACAAATGCTAAGGCAAGATTGTGCGCTTACTATTCCTCCCATTAGTAAATAAAGCTAAAGATGTCATCCACCACAGCCCTCAGAAAATGCATCCCAAAACCCAATTTATCTAGGAAAAGTTGTGCGGAAATGCCATTGCATCTGAGCCAATTAGTTCTGTGACTGACTGGTCAACAGTGGTCCTGAAAGGAGTTCTGAAATCAAATTATTGCTGTGCTTATATTGTCTTGATCCTGCTGGATTCGACATGGATATTGACAAAGGCTTAACCCAGTAATTTAATAAGAAAACAAAACAGGCAGAAATACTCCCGAGCCTCAAAGTCCATGTTTAATGAGACAGTTCAGAGGTTTAAGGGAGAATGAAAAAAATGGAGTTCATTTCATGGATTTAAGCCACACTACCCCTCATTTACAATTCAAGTTGTTCCTTTATAACTTGCATGTTTTTTTTGTTATTTTTCTACCTTCCCTTTCCGCAAACATACGCAAAGTACAAATGTACAATACAAACATTAACAATGTGCTTTCTAAATAAACATACACATGAATTTGTAATTACTTTACATAACTCCATTCACAATTATTTTTGCTGAAAGAATAATCATTTTGTGTTGTACTCCAGCAATGCTGGTACATTGTTTGATAAAAGCTCAACACATTTGATCTCAGCGGTTTTTATACAGAATATTGTGACAGAGGGTTGTTAGTTTAAGACAAGGGAGTATGGGTGATACCTTTTATTGGGTTGTTACTTTGTTACCATTGCAGATGTGCATTATTGCAACCCAGGAGCCCAGAGAACCATCATCCCTGATATCAACAATATATAAAATATATACAACGCTGTTGTTTAAAGGATATTAACACAAAAAAAATATGACAATGCCTCAAATGCATTTATAGTTACCATATATGAAATTATATATTGTGTAAGCATAATATTTAACTATTAATCTTAAAAACAAAATTGGTTTTCCCAAATAAGTATTATTCAAGGCTCCATAGAAAAAAACTGGACTGGGTAAAGCCTGTTTAACAAGTACATACATCATGGATCCTATCAGGACAGATAAAACCGAAAGCAACAAAATTCATCATTTCAACTTCAAAGATAACACTTTTTCAAGTGCCTTATTCAAATAAGCACTATGCCAATCCAACTGGATTTATGTTTGTGTTGGCCCTTTAACACACTGTAACAATGTTAAAGTAGTTATTTAAATAATAATATATAAAAAATATATACAATAGAGAATAATTTAAAATATAGAATCTGTGAAGGTGCCAGTGGTAACATGTTCTACATAATCAGAACTAGGCAGTTAGTGTAGTAAGTATAAGTGATCTGGCAAAAACTAAATCTTGTTGACTCTTTAAGCTGCCATGAATTAGATTAAAGCCCCTGTATTGCATTATGGGATGAATAAATATTTTGCTTTTGTCTGATTTGAAAACCTAAAACAGATCATCTCAGAATCTTATTTCAGACAGTGACACAAATATGGTTAATAGGTTTTTCTATACGCAATTCATTTAACATTACTATCACACATTGAATAACAGGCTTCGTTATGCGCTAGATAAAAACCTGAACAGAATAATTTCAAAGGTGCTACAGCAATAAAAAATAAAGCAATTAGAGTTTTAATATCAGTATTTATATTTTTATTTTGTCTAGGTTCCCTCTTTGGGAAAGAGGATGAAGTGTAGGAATAAAAATAAGAAAACGTTTTAGTTTTTTTTTTATTTGTTTTGCTAGATGTTTGCAATGTGTTTAGTCCTTGTCAATACACAAGAAAAAAGGTTGCTGAAGTTTAAACAAGTTAAATACTATAATAAGTTAATTACTTTTCCTTGGGTTTATAAGAGAGGTATTTTGATCTAGTTTAATGTAGTTTTTGGTGGAGGGGAAATTAATATGAACTTTTACAGCATTTCAAAATATGGCTCTATGAAATCTTCTAATCTTCAATGGATTCACAATATTATATCAATTACCCATCTTTTGGAGCTCAATCAGGGCCAACCTTTGTGGTGAGGGACCTGTGCGGTTTGGTGCCGTTTACAAGAGGAGCTCCCAGTTAGACAGTGGGACCCTGTGAAGTGAACAGTCCCTCCAGTGGTGGCAGGGGCTTCCAGCACAGCAAACGTTTTAACTTAAAGGAGCTGCTTCTGACTTTGGTCATGTTGCTGGCATCTGTTTGGCTTTCGCACAGGCTGCCTTCCACCCTAAGGCTGGTCCTGAGCTTGATAAATGAGTCTGAAGTATTTGATTATAAAGAAAAATTAAAAAAGAAAATCAAGACTATACACATTTTACATAAGGTAAGATAGGATAAGTAATCATATTTTGTGTTTTATCCTTATTATTGACTTACAAGAACTACACTATATAGGCATTTTTAGAGTCCCATTATAAGGTATCACTTGGCATAATTTATAAGGAATTGGGATGTACTTGGACTGAGATTTTATGTTAGATGGGTAACTTCCAGGAAATGGTTATGTGAGTGCATGATACCTTTAGCTGCCACCTCTAGGTATAGACAGCATATAGACCTATTGGGAAGGCTGGGTTAGAAAGGACTGGAGTGATTTAGGAAAAGAAAGAAGGAGGTGTGAGATGATTAATTCTATATTTGAATTGGTCCCAGGATTGAAAGAAATTAAATCAAGGGGAATAGGGATTTGGGCGAGTCATCTGCTTAGGGTTTATAGTCAGGGTAGAAATTTATAGGGGTTTTGGTGTTAATGGTGGATTCATAGTGACCCAATTTTACATACAGAATGAAGCATCCAGACAACTTGTAGTAACACCAAAGCAAGTCAGTATTGCGAATGTCTGTGAATACCATGTCTTCAATTGGTTTTCTTGAGGTCATGATACTGAACTTCAGGCATAGGTGTCTGCTGTGCGAAAGGAAGTGGGTCATAAAGGTTTTGGGTTCTTGCAAAATGGTTCAGTTAGGATAAAGGGGCATCTTCTGGAAGATATGATCTGAAGTTCTACATATGCTGAATTAATTACTTTATGTGCTGCAGTAATACAGTATATTAATAAGCTATTTCTGACTAGAATTGACATATTATAATAATATATAAATTTATATAAATGTTTCAAAAGATAGTTAATTTAGGTTTTGCACAGTAGAAAGCAGATTAAAGTGACGACTGATCTCATACAATGCAATGAACCACTGCAATGTTTTATGTACCTTTGCTTTCATATACTGTATAGTTGCATTTAAATCATGTTCTGCTCCTATATGAATTGGTGCAACAACTCATTTGCTTCTAACTTGTCCACTATTGTTTAAGGTGGTTAAAAAGTCACTTCCTAAATCCAAGTCAAAGTAAAATTACAATTTTTGTAAAATACAATGTATCTAATACAACCTAAAGGGTACATTTCATTTAGAGGCAACATACCTATCTACAATACAGAGACTTTATGTACAGTATCAAAATCTGCTAGTCCACACTTGCTAGTAGCTAAACTAAGCACAAATTCAACATTATTTGCCATTGTAAAGATAAATAAAACATGCATATTTTAGGGTCCATTCATGCTTATGCTAATGGAAAATTATTGGTATTATGGCTAATTCTGACATAACAGAGCTCCATTTTCAAATTGTCAGAAAAAGCAAATATTCCCAAATGTTTACACATTTTTTTCAGTTAGTTTTGGCCTTAATTTTCATCATTATTTTTTGAAACAGGTGTCAGTCTTGGAAATAGACATAAAACTGGACATGCTGTTATATACAGTATACTGTTGTATACAGTATTACAGAAATTGTCATGTTGTGGGAAGGTGGAACTATATCTTTCTGACTGCACTTAGAGATGATAAAATCAATATATCGCTTATGTACATATCCCTAGTATGTCCTCATCTACTGACAGCTCACAAAATCACAGCAGGAGGTAATTGCACAATACCAAGCACTACTGGGTATGCCCTTGGTAAATGTATATCTGTTGCCATATTGTTTATTACTTTACTGCTATTTTAACTGTGGCTTTTGTCTTGCTTTCTACTATAGAATCATTTTGTTTAACATCTTTAAACATGTCTCGGTTACACCATAGATAATCAATGCTTAGGGAAACACTAAATGCCAAAGTGGCTTAGCGCTCCCCATTGAATTTATTTTTTTTTATAAAAATCTACTTAACACCCTAAAGAAGTTTTTTTTCTGTCAAAATAGACAGATAAGGCAATGTGAAGCAAAAGAAGGGTTAAACTTCTTTTGACATTTAGTTATGTCAAAAGCCAGCAAATCAACTGAGAGCTTTCAGGCTCCTAGGAGAGGAGAGTTCACTGACAGACAGTGAGAGAATCCGAACTTAAATGGGAATCAAAAAGCTTACAGCCCAGAGGAGTCTGACAGTCTGCAGCTGCTACCTGGGTCTGCCTAACGAAGACAAGGCCCGCTCGCATGAATAGTTAAATTAGCATGTGTATGCTCTCCTCTCATTATCACGCATCTAACCCACCTTGATACCCAGGAAATTCTGCTTGTGATGTGACAGCCCAGCCACTGTCAGAGAGGAGTTGTTACAGCATCCTTGTTCTCTGGCAGCGGTTTCTGAACTCCTCATTTTCTAAACACACAGATACGTTTTGACAGCATGAAAAAAGGGAGGAAAATTAACATTTAAGGATCTTCCCAAACAAAGCAATGGTACTGTCACTTGAGAAATTGTCAGCTGTTTTTGGGGATGTGTAATATATATATATATATATATATATATATATATATATATATATATATATATATAAGTTTGATACTGGATGTATTTCTAAGGGGTTTTGTTATTTTATTTTACAAATATTATATGATGCCAAAAATTACAAGTTTTTTTTTTTTATATATATAAACTTTCAGATGTGAATTACATAAAGCAATACCTTGCTTTAAATGAGGAGTGATTTGACATCCAGAAGGGGATATGAAACAATTTTACTTAGATTGTAAGCTCTATGGGCCAGGGACTTTCATCCTCTTGTGTAAACCCCAACCTGGCACTTAAAGTGATTTTACGCTTGTAAGTTACTCACTGGAAATGTGTAATGCACTTTTCCCATGTCTGTATTATATTTGTATTGCTGAATTGCACAGCACTGCATAAATTTGTGGCGCTTTATAAATAAAATAATACATACATATGAGAGTGTACATACATACATACATACATACTGTACATACAGTATATACATACTGTATGTACATACATACATACAATACATACATGCTCTTGCATTGCTTCTTCGTAGAACCTTAGGTTTTTGCCCTTGGACAATAATATGGGACAAGAGTGAGCAAAGTGATAGCCTAAATTCTATACTGAGTTGGCATAGCCATTGATTTTTTTTCTTTTTAATTTGATTTAGAGAATTATGGACAAACAGCTGAAGTGGCTTTACAGCACTTAGTTTTGTAAGAAGCAGCACAGAGCAAGTTAATAGGTGAAGAGCCACATTTTAGATCTACATTACAGGATCCTTGTGCTAACTGCAAATGTTAGTACTCGTTTATACCCCAATCTTAACGCTGCTAGGAATGAGGTATTCAGTGGTTTTTATTTCCAAAGAATTTGTTTGCATGATAACACAATGGAAAATCCAAAGTCATTATGATGAATGACTTATCAAATTCAGAAAGGTCAGTTTATTTTTATCAGAGAACATTACAAAACAATACATGCAGCACTGAACAGTTCGGAATATTCTAGAGTTTAAAGCATCCACAATTCATGTCAGCAAAGGGCAAAATTATACTTTTCTTATAAAGGGATAATAAAAATGACTGTGGATTTCAGTTTTAGGATAACACTGGTCTTATGCCCATATAATGCACATAGGAAGACATATATGTCTTTATTCATATCTTTTTAACAAAAACTAGGTAGAATGAAATAGAAAAGTATTTTTGTTTATACAGTATAATTTGTATAGCATTGCAGTGACAAAACCACAATACAGTTTCCAATCATGTATATAAAACTTAGTTGAAACACTAACTCCTAATTCCTAATTTATTTTTCTCATTGTACTCCCTATGAATAATAAGTTCAAAACTATCTGTACCATATGGGCATCAGCAGGGCATCTTAATACCTAGGTGGTTTAATTAAGATCCACTAGGCTACTGGATGATGATTTGAAATTCCCTCTGTCCCACTGACAATGAGTAGCTTTTCATACTTGAAATCACTGGGGATGAGAACAAGCACAAGGTAATTATTTGAGATAACGTACAGCTCTGAGACTTGTGTTGGGTGCAGGGAATGATGCATATGAAAGGAGACCAAGTAGATAGATAGAAAACTCTACCATAAAAAGGTCAACAATCTCCCATTATTAAGCATGCTGGTCTATAATGCCTTTTTCACAATGAACGACAATTGTTTTGTTCTTCTAATATACAGAAAAAAAATCTCATTTTTATATTAGGAATGAATGAAATGAGATCGTTGTTTGAATGATTTGTTTTATACACTATGTAACACTGGTTACATAGTGGCAAATGTTATAAATACAATGAAATAGAATTATATGTAATTCAAACATCATGTGCCCTGTTCTCCATTTTGTTTGCTAACCATTTTTATTTTACTAAATAAGTATTTTGTAAATATATAATGACAAATGAAAGCATAACAAAAATTAAAATATTTTTTTGTAATGCCCTATTACACTTGTGTGCACAGACAGACAAATCCGTAAGATTCCATGCTATTACATTGGATTTAGCAGAATTATACTATATGATGTAGATTATCTATATCAATATGTGGATTTCTCAGTATATTGTATAAAATATATATTACAGAGGTTACACAGTTTATGTTTGTAGTTTTCCAAGGGCAGAAGCTTCTTTCACAAAAACATGGTCCAGTGTGAAAAAGAAAACAAAACACTTTTCCTTCCCAAATGTAGAAATCTTTTAAGATTTTATCCTGTGCTTAGCCCAGGTTACAAATGAATAATTCCCATCAGAAAAGATTTTATTCTTGTTTTCAGCACTTTTCCTTGCTTTGTTGCCTCCCTCTTTCATACAAAGAGTTGTACATCTGGGCTTTAGTTGCCTCAGGTCACGTGCAAACCAGTAGGGAAAAAACTGGGTAGATCCCTACTACCGACAGTAAGTTAGCTTCCTGGAGAAAACATAAAATGCCTTCAGGACATTGCCACCTGTCACTTTTCAAAAGATATAGTTAAATGTGCTTATTTATCTGTATATATTAATATGTAAAGGATCTTTATACTGACTAGTGTGATATAGGAAAATGAAATACCAATTGATTGTGCAGATTCATCAAATATTTTTTCAGTTTAGACAATAGACAGTTTAAGATGGAAAATAACATAATGCTGAACTGATTTTACAAAGCACTTCATTTTATACTTAGCACTTCATTTTATACAAAGCACTTCATTTTATACTAAGCACTGCATTTTATACTAAGCACTGCATTTTATACTTAGCACTACATTTTATACTTAGCACTACATTTTATACTTAGCACAACATTTTATACTAAGCACTACATTTTATACTAAGCACTACATTTTATACTAAGCACTGCATTTTATACTAAGCACTGCATTTTATACTAAGCACTGCATTTTATACTTAGCACTACATTTTATACTTAGCACAACATTTTATACTTAGCACTACATTTTATACTTAGCACAACATTTTATACTAAGCACTGCATTTTATACTAAGCACAACATTTTATACTAAGCACTGCATTTTATACTAAGCACTGCATTTTATACTAAGCACTGCATTTTATACTAAGCACTGCATTTTAAAGGAGTCAGCTTTTAGATGTTGCAACAGCAATGTAATATTGTGTTTTATGTTTACTGTCAGTCCAGTTCTAGCAGTATTTTACCTTTATAAAATGCTTCCCTTCCAATCTGTTAATTACCTTTATACATTTGAATATCACCTCTCTTCCTCCTTTAAATATTAAGTTTTGAAATATCTCCAGTTTTCTATTTCTATTAAGACTGGTACCAGTTTAATTGCCACCTCCAAATGTAATCTGTTTCATTATGTTTATTGTAGATCATACCTCTATAACTGACCACTATATTCAATGTGTGGTTATTTGTTAAGGTGATCTGTGTCCGTTTCTCCATATAAAAAGATTAAAAGTTCCACATGTCTATTATATAAGCATCTAGAGTTTTGCAGTATCCAGGGGGGTTATTCACTAAAGTCCGAATTGTTGCTTATAAGTGCAAATTCGCAAGATAAAAACAGTCGCAATAGGCTGCTACTGTCTCAGTCGCGTCTTTATAATGAGAATATTGTTGCAGTCACAACTTTATTATGGGAAAATTGTTGCAACTTTATGATTGGAAAATTGTTGTGACTTTACAATGGGGAAATTGTTGCAGATTTGCTATGGGAATCCGCTGTTTGCGAATTTGACAGTCGAATTCGCACCTTAGTAAATAACCCCCTAATTAATATTTGTGTGTTTTTGGACAGACTGAGATTTTGCCCTAAGGTGAATATGGCAGTGCCTTTTTATAAAAAGAATAATAGAGAACAGTTTAGTGAAGGATAACTCTCATTATTTCATGACTATCTACTGTTTCTCTATGTTGTGATGCCAGAAGACTATTTAAGTAATGGGTAGGGAAAACACAGCTTAAAGACAGGTATGTCTAAACCCAACAAAGATGATTTCCTTATGATGTGGGTTTTGTTGTCCTAAATTAATTGCATTTAAGTCTTTCTATAAAGTCTTTACTAAGGATTCTAAGGCAATGAGCAGGAAAGAAATCCATGTAGGGTTATTATTTTTTATGTCTTTTAACCAGAAAATCTTATTTTGGAATTTCCATTTGTAAATAACCATTAGGTTTTCTTGAGTAATGATGGATAGATCAGGTTATATAGTCTCTTTATTTTTAATATGGGTTATATAGTCTTTAGATCTTTAATACTGCAAAGTCTTAAAACCTAATATTGTCTTGTGTATGGTATTGAGAGGGTAGGGCTTCTTTTTCTTTCTCTGATAAAGATTTCCTTCAAAACTTCTGTTTCAGCTTGTTTTACAATATGAGACTTTGTTAAATTGTTTGGTTTTTATTCACTAAATCGTCCATGGTCAAAATAAAAACATCTGTGAATGTCTGAACACTGGAGAGGGTTAATCACGTCAAGAGAATATTATTTCTTTTTACTTGCGCTGAAAGAGGATCATTGTAGCTTTTATGTAAAAAATATAAATATTTTAGGATTTGGCATTCAAATACCTGTGGTAGCTGTCCAAGTTGCTATTTTCAGTTAGTTCTTCCCATGTCTCTAGTCTTGAAAATCAATTTGTCTCTCTGAGTAAATGGGTTCTTGATTTCTCTCTTTCAGTTGCGGAAATATTAATCTTATTTATAATCACTTGTAGATAGCTTTCTGTGGGTACCATCGATTGTTTAAATCTTAGTAAGCCGATTAGGAGGTTCTTCTTTTGAGATCATTTTCTAAAGGAGAAACCTAAATGTTTGCCTCTTTCTTTACAAATTAATATTTCCATTGTGGTGAAATGATGGACAACACAGTAGTCCTCTATCAGAGAACAGACAGGTAAATTCACCAACAAGAGTAAACATTACAGAGGTCTAGTAACCTATGGCAACCAAGCAGAGGTTGTCTTTTATTATTCTTGCTTCCTTATACCAGAGAATTCTAACTGCTGATTGGTTGCCCTGTTGATGAACTCCCCTGCGAGTCTCCTAGAACCTCATTGACTAAAGCGCAAATTCACCTGTCAAATCCACTTTGCTGCAATTTGAGTTGCATTTCCAGAATAGTCACAAATTCCCTTTTCAGGATTGACTAAGTGACAAATACACTTGTTGAACAGGTGGAAAGTGGTGAATACTTTCGGATGTGTAGTGTGGCGTAGTCAGTCGGACAGAAGTAAGATGATAAGTCATGCAGAGTGAGGCAAATTTGACAAATGAAGAGCAATTACATCAGTCTCATCATATCCCACTAACTGTATTCTGTGAATATTCTACCTATTTCTATGTCACCTTTTCCCTAGGTCAGGGGTCAGCAAAGTTGTTTTGGTAGGGAGCTATTTCACTCCCTCCTCCAGCGGCGAAAACTATCTTGTGAGCCGCCGGAGGAGGGAGGCGTGCCCTCTCCCGACCACATGACCACCGACAGCCAATCAGAAGAGCTTTCAGTGGTCATGGGCGGGGCTTGGCCGTGGCTTCGGCAGTGCGCCCTGAGCCACAACAAGGCAGCTAAAGAGCCGCAAGTGGCTCGCAAGCCGCATTTTACCGACCACTGCCCTAGGTCATGTTTTCATTTAGTCGCAGTTGCCATTGTCACTTTTGAATGAATAGTCACCTTAAACAACACTGGAGCCCTGCCATCCACCCCCAATTCACCAATCTGATGTGGCAAAGTCAAACTTTGGAGTAGTTCACCTATTCGCATTTTCACCTTTGTATCACTCCACATCTTAGTCAATAGTAGAAGTACCTGTGCACACGCACACAAATTGATGCAAAGAGTTCCATAATTGGTTGCATAAATGGAGGGTATGCAATCATTTCCACCATTCCCATTAGGCTATTAGTTTCTCCAGTATATCAAGTTTTTTTTTTTAACAATATTTTTATTGATTTTTCCATGTTAACAACAATTACAATAAAAAAACCTTGTTTTTCTTTTGCCATGCATATCATTGTAGATTGGTCTACTTGTATTTCATTACATGTGTCATTCTGTCACAGTATATCAAGTTTCCATTTATTCTATAAGCTCTACGTTTATTTTTCCATCCTGATTAAGTGTCACATTAAATGTATTTTTTTGAAAATCTAAAAACCTAAATTTTAGTACAATTACACTTACCTTCCAAATTAGTAAATAGCAATGAATATGTATAATATACTGTATATATTGTAGCAGACTGGGATAAAATATTACTGATTTTGTGTGAAAAGGTTTTTGTAATGAGTATTATGTGGTATACTTTTCATTGTTCTGGATGACATTGTGTGCAGCATACTGGGGCAACATATAGTGTAGAGAAAGCAGCAGCCAGTACTGGAAGAGTTAATCCAGAAATCTCATCTGTGTCTCAGGTGAGTGTGAGTTACTAATTAAGGGGCTTTATGGAGAGTTTGCCTCTTAGTAGAAGTGAGAGATATTGTTGTGTGTTAAAGGGTATCTGGGGGTAGAAGACCTCTAGGTGTGCCCTAGGGCAAGATTGTCCTGCAGAGCTATTGCTATATATGTGGTCCTGAGAGAGTGAATACATTCCTGGGGTAGATGGCCCTAGGAGATGTTACAGTAAGGAGTACTGTGGGAAGAAGACAGTCCCTAGGTTATAGGTAATTGTTGGGTTTGTTACTATTATAGGGCGCAGAAGTGCGTGCTAGTGTAGATGGTAGGAGAACGACAGCCCAAAGTCACAACAGGAGTAAGTGAAAGGGTAGCCCCAATGAGTGAGGTGGACATCCTGCTCTCAGTCAGGGTCCTGAGGTCAGGGCTAAGGCTTCCCTATTCCCTGTGTTCCTGTGGTACAGCTATGGTTACGTAGAGAGAGACAAAGACTGTTGCTGGATAAACACTGCTGTTTCCAGTATCAGATGTTGCTAAGAGGTGACCAGAGTATTGGTACCGGTGTTGCTGACCAGATCATTGGCACCGGTGTTGTGAGTCAGACAACTGTTTGTTTTGTTATGACTTTTTTTCTCAACATTAGATGTTACATGAATTGTGCTTAAAGGAAAAATGCTGCTTAACTGACTGCTCGGGTGTTAAAGGGGTGGTTGTTGCTATATTTAGGGGTTTCAGTGGCTAAAATGTGCTACCTGCTCTCCAACCATTTGACTAGTTCCCCACAATATATATATATATATATATATATTTAGAAAGTACCATTAGGTTAATCAGCTATATAAAATTCAGCAATACAATTAGGATACAGACATACAGTAAGAGAATTGCTTTTCTTAGTACAGATAAAGTAAATTATGAGTTTAAAATCATGAAGATACATCACTGTCAATACCTAGTAGTGACAGAAACAAGAGGATGGAGGTCCCTGTCTTATAGACATGCGATCACTGGCTATCACTTCTCTCCTATGCATATATTTGAAACTAAGTTTTAAAGCTAACTGAATTTTAGAGTTTGCAAGTCATTGGTGGTCTCTGACACATAACTCCATGGCCACTTGACAACATCACAGTTTGTATTGCTGGTTAGTAAGTAATCTTGACCATTAAAAAATGAATCATTATGATGTTGCTTTACTGTACATGCTAATGAAAAAGCCTACATTAGTTCTAAAGGTGATAGTAGTGTGGGAATAGCCACATGCTTGGGTACTGCCCTCCTTAGAGAGAGACTGGTTAATGATGCTCAACTAGTTAAAATATTGACAGTGGTTAATGCCAAACGAAAACATCTGTTGTGACACTTCACTGAGGAAAGAATATCTTTACTTTATCCTTTGGTATTATTGCTTAATGCAACACTAACCCCAATATATCAGGCTTCCAGGCATGAGCAAAATATTCATAAATCATTTGAAGAATTAAAGCTAATATGTCTCCTATTTTGCAATTTTAATGTACTTTTTTTTAAAGAATTCACAAACACAAAACAATGAAAATCACCGAGATTCAAAGGATGTAAGAAATAATCATATTATCTTGCTATACAACACATTTCTGATGATCGCATGTAATATAAAGCATTTAAATCAAAGTGCAATGCAATATTGGTTTACTCAAAGGCAAGATGAACACAATAAAGGCTACATGCCAAATCCCAGCAAGGATCTTGCAGCTATTAATTGGGGAGGATGTGACCCAAGTACAGAAAACTACCAAAGGTTTACCAGGGGCAGCACTTACTCTTATAAATAGAGCTACGGACCTGTCACTGCAACTTAGCTTCCTAAAAAAACATCTTCAGACAGCTGAAGAAAAGGTTGAGCAGGGAGCAGCGACAGGATATATATCTCTGGCTCCTGATATGTTATGATTGGCTTTGTGAATATGGAAGTCACACATTAAAGGTAGCGCTGAATAGTTCAAGGGTCTCTAGGGCTGATGTGCACAACAACATCCTTTTACAAGCTGATGTAAAGCAAATTAGAACAAGGTATTTTCATATTACTCTAGGTCATTCTCAGTCTTACCCTTGATTTAAATATATCTTTAGCTTTTTAGTAATGCATAAGAATATTCAGTTCTGGAAACAAATGATTGCCCAATTAGAATGTGCACTGGTATAAAACTCGCGGTAATGTTTTTCAATAGTTTATATTAGTAATACATTAATAAATACACAGTAGATTTTACATAGAGAATGATCAATTTAATAATAACACACAAAACCAAATGGCATGGCCAACTCAATATTTGTCTCTAAATTAAAGCTCATGGCTTCTTTTAATGCTTTGAAGTTTCATAATTGGGGATATTTACTAAAATGATAGAGTTTTGTCCTGGTATCGCCGATATGGAAAGTACTGTTCCACTTTATATTACTAAAAGAAGAAAGAAGTATTCACCTAAAATATATCTGTCCCTGGCAGAAATAGAGTCGATATCAATATCAGAGGGCTCCAATGAAAGTAGCGGTGTTAACGCATTGATATTTATCAATCTCAATACATTTTTAAAAAAAATTTCATAAATAAGGGGAAAAGGAAATTGCGGTAGAAAAAAAAACAGGTGAAAATGGGCGCTAATGGATCAAATTGTGGGGAATTGCTTTAGTAAATATTCCCCAAATTAAGTTCTGCCTTAAGTTAAGCCCATCAAATTCTGCCTTTGCAAACCCATGTTAATCCACATTAATTAATAAAATTCCTCATGTTGCCCAGCTAATTGAGACTTGCAGGGGAAACATTCACTCCTCATCCCATTGTTGACAACAAACATTTGTTTCTGAATCAGTCATTTACTAGATTTATATAATTTTAATTTAGACAACTTGACTGTTCTTACAGTAAGGAATCTCTTTCTGCACTGGGGGGGGGGGGTGAAACATTCTTTCTTCTAGTTCCTTAGATAGGACTCAATAGACATCTGACTGTGTAACAAGACACGACTTTATCTTCAGCCCAATACCTACTTCTCCGGAACTTTCTACAGTAACTCTGTGTTCACACTTATCTGCCTCAGTTGTCAAGCCCTTCTTTCCTCCAAGCTTGCTAACATAATTACAAAACTGTTTCAGCAGCAAGTTATTTAGAAAATACATTAGTTAGTACTGTAACCTAACAGTGGTTAAAACTGTATCCCATATTTATGGTGTAATCTAATGAAGGTTTTATATACATTGAGGGGGAATTCACCATAGTGCGAAGTGAGCTCCAAATCCTTAGGCTCACTTCGCACATGGTGTTATGCGCTAGCTGATGTCCGCTTTAAAGGGATTCCAGTCTCAGTGAGACCAAAAGAGTCGCCTCACCAAGACTGGAATCCCTTTAAAGCCCTCGCTGATGTCTGCATGCAGGACATCAGTGAGCACATAACTCCATGTGCGAAGTGAGCAGAAGGATTCAGAGATCACTTTGCACTATGGTGAATTCCCCCCTTTTATACTTTTCCATCCCCAATTTGCCATTTAATTTATATAATAAATCTTTCTTTTCAATCAATTTATGTTTATCTACGCTGAATGCCTTCAGCCATTTCTCGCTCCACTTTCCCTTGGAAACCAAATAGTTCTCTACTAAGCAGATGTATACATTGGCTTTAATAATATTACATAATTATTGTGGTCTACAAATTCATGCACTTTACTTAGCAGATGATCAGATGTCCAACCTACATAATGCGTGCCTGCACAGACAATTTTAAATTGTTTTATGTTCCTTTTAGCCAATTTTAAATTTATGAAATTAATTTAAGGACCATTTGGGACTGGGATAGGACAGTTTTTACTATTTGAAGTACTTATACATATACCTACATATATATATAGGTCTAAGTTTTACTGTCTTTGCATTAGCTGTCCAGTCTTTATTATAAGATATATTATTATATATAAATTGTAAATAATTTGATGGTATTAATGAATAATTACTTGTGTGATATTATGGGAGCATTTACATAGGTTTTAGATGATTTTAAATTAGTTTTTAGTTGTTTTGGCAACTCTAAGTGTTTTTATACTCATTAAAGGAGTATGTACTTTGTTGCATAAGATTCTTTTTGTCTTTTGGTATTAGTTGTAAATATTAAATATATGAATATAGATATAGAAATAATGCATTTACAATAATCTCAGTAACATATTCATTTGGTTTGAAACACCAAACCATGCATAAGTTTCAACCCTTTACATACATCCCTATCAGCATAATCCTACTTCTCTGCCGCATCAAGCAAGTGAATTATATTGAAAACTTTACTCAAGCCAACTTGAGTAAACTTTGAGGTCAAATTTTCTCCAATACTAAGAAAGAAAGCCTAGTTATTAAATAACTTTCCATTAAGAATATCTCCATCAAACATGAGGATAAGGGGGAGACACGGTTATTTTAATTACAACTATTTGGAGGAGGCATCTAGTATAGTTTACATCATACGGGAGATGTCCTGGACATCTTCAAAAGCTTTAAATGGAAAGACACATTTAGATTGAGAACAGCTGATGTTGCTTCCCTATACATTAGTAAGAATGTGTCAATAAGTGCAATTTACTTATGTCACCTTCGCCTAACCTGACTTCATAATATGTGGCTTTAAAGTTTGTCTTTAAAGGGGAAGCACAGCAATCCCGAGAATTCTTTCTAGACTCACCCAATGTATGCATGACATCTCTGGATCTTCCTTTTTATAAATGAACTTTTATTATGACTGATAATTTGTTATATTTTGTATTTTCTGAACATGAATGCAAAGTAAACAAAAATGAAATTTTATTACTACCATAATAACATTTTCCTAAAATACTATTATTATTTATTTATTTATTTTGTCTTGCTGTTTTCTACTTTGGTATTTAATCCCGCTGTTATCCACTTGTACACAAACCTTCACCTGGTACAAACTTTTTATAACATTTCAAAACTGTTACATTGTCGATTGTTTCAGTCTTCTCTAATAAAAGCAAGCTTTTCAGTCAAATGCTGTGCAGCATATGTCGATTTCATATGTATTTTTTCTAAGAGATGATCGGGAAACCTTAGTTAAGCCAGGATTGCCATCTCATTCCTTTCAAAGTCTTTTAATCTGATATATCGCTGTATCTTTTCATTGAGAGTGAAGTGTAGGCAGCAGCTTATATCCTAACTTGTTCATAATCAGGCTTGGATTGATATTTCTTTGCCTTTAAAAGTAATAGGTAAAAGCCCTAGCTGTATCTTCTAATTTATGAATAATCCTTGGCAGGGCCGGCCCTCCCATTAGGCCACATAGGCAGATGCTAGGGTTGCCGGGTGCCAGGGGGGCGCTCGCATGCATTTTTTTTTTTTACTACCGATGGCGCTGTTGGAAGTGAGTGAGGGGCAAGGGGGCGGTGCGGGGCAGGTGGGGTGTTGCAGGACAGGGGGTCAGCACGGGATGGGGGGGGGCACCAGGTGGGGGGTTGCCTAGGGTGCCAATAGGGCCAGGGCTGCTACTGATCCTCGGTAACAAGTTGGGATCTCTGCTATTTAGTAAATCAGTCACAGAAATACAAAGTGTATTTTCATTTTTAAAAAGAGTTAGTCTTCTCTTTTGTTTATACATAGGGACAAATTTGCCTGATACCAATGCAGCAAACCTGCTACAACTATTGCAGCCTCTATGATTAAGGTTGTAGGCTGTAATAATACATTAAATATTTTAAAATTATTAACATTTATTATAATTCCTAGTGCCTTCATGTCAACAACAAAAAAAGAAAACTCCTTTGGGTGAAATGTAATGAACTTGTAAAAGGCCGATTTCACCTTTTTGAGTTTATCCCGAGAACATCTCGGCTGTTCGTTCAGTAAAAATCGCTTGATATTTTCCAAACTTTTCAATTGAGTTTTCGATTGAATTTTTCGATGGAAAGGTCCTTTACATTAGTCTTATTGCTACCTTTCAATCAAAAAATGTAATAAAAAAAACTTGATCGAAAAGTTTCAGTCGGTAAATATTGATTGAAAATATCGAGCAATTTTTACCGAATGAACAGCCGAGATGTTTAAATTTTGACCCTTAATGATGATTATATTTCGCCCTTAAACTTTTCAGGTCCTCATACTGTGGTTTCCCCTTTTATTTATATACTTGTTGGAGAAGCTTACAAGGCCAAGACATATGGCTGCACACAAAGAAGTCAACTAAAGTGAGAAGTTTTCTTAGAGATTCTCATTGATTTTTACTTGTAGCAAACATGGGCCAAATAACATTATTATTCAAGAACCAGGCACTTCCCCATCCCATATCCCATTAGAAGATTAGTCTGGCAACACTCAAGACTAACAGGACAGCAAACTTGTAGGAACACATGGGGTAAACCTCTTATTTCTCTGAAATATATAGGCTGACCTTCATATACATGGAACAGAAAATCATTGCACTTTTTTTTGCTGGATTATGCATCTATAGGCTTACAAAGCACCTGTTAATGATAGATATTTTGCTATTTTGTGAGTAACTATTATGAGACAAGACTTCATTTATCTACATTGTTTTCACATAATCACTGATCTAAGTAACATAGTAACATAGTTTATAAGGCTGAAAAAAGACATAAGTCCATCCAGTTCAGC